>JAVKPL010002176.1:0-178129 GCA_032173675.1 Gastrolobium villosum
GCCACAGTGGCTAGCCAGTGTGTAGCCAGGTGAGCTACACTAAAACAAGTGCTAGCCAGGCGCACTTAGCCTCACCCTGCCAAATAGGCAGCTAGCGCATTAGACAGGAATTAATGTGGCCAAGCCTAACCTTACTCATCCTCACCATAATGGATCATACGCATGCTACAACCGCTCCACAATCGCTCGCACGGCGTAGCACCAGCAGGTTAAGCATCACCATGGACTCAACGTCGTCAACCTCAATTGGGTTCGCCAACACCCACTCCCAACCACACTGGGCTGGGCTGCGTACAAAAGCCCTCGTTGGGGGACGTTTGTGCACATCAGTGATAGCCCCAACACTGTTCTTTACCTCTTAAGATACTATCTGAAACTAAACCGACATGTACGTCGTCACTTTAATGTCCCAACCCCAACCAATAAATAAATAACACAAGTGTTAGATCAATATCTACAGAGAAATGAGCAAACCAGAACCGTCAGGCTGGGTCGATCCAAAAATACAAAAGAATGAATTGGACAGAAAAGTCGCAATCTGATGTGGTCATAGCTCATAGGACATAGGAAGTGTATCCGTGTAAATTGTGTTGGCAGGTAGGGATGTGGGGGCCACCGCACGAGGCTGAAATAGCGCCGCGTCATTCGAATTTCTGTCGTGTTCGGATTCCGCTCGCCCTTTGGGTTTAATGCAGGCCTTCTTGATAAAGAGTGTTCCATGTAAATTTTATTCTATCTATTATTTTATTTTTTCTATCTACCATTATCTATTATTTTAAAATATTATTAGATCTAACTAATATTTTTTTTTTCTTTTCTTGAGATTATGATTTAACAATGTTGAATGATGATAGATAAAGATAGGTAGAAAAAATGACAGGTGGAATAACTTAACCCTTAACATATTGTAAAATGTGAATATTAAATTTTAAAGTAAAATTAATTGCGTAAAATTTTTTACGCACATTATTTAATAACAATTTACAATTATTTTGTATTGATGTAACAATAAAATTAAACTTTTTTTTACGAGTATAGTATATTAAAATTATTATTTTTTGTTTAGGTTAAAACCTCTTCTTTTAACCTCTATTATTTTTCTCTTTCTTTTTTTTCCTCGTGAAATTAATAATTAATTCATGTATAACACAAAGACAGGTTGTTAAAAATATACTTGGAATTTACATTTTTTCTTAAATTCAGTACAATTCTCATTTTTATTTAGTATTAAAAATATATTAAAGATTTTATCTTTGTATTTTTTATATGCACTAAAATATACGAAATTAATGACACATACTAGAATTATTGTAATATAAGATATTTACTGAAACAAAATATAATTTAATTTAGATCTCAATAGAATAAATCGATTGACCCGTTTCTTAAAAATCAAGCATGCCAATAAGATCACTTACTTGTGGAAATTTATATTGAAAAAAAATTTAGAAAACAAAAAAGTGTTGTGCAATTCAAAATTAGTGATTGTTAAATAATATGGCAGAAAAGGTCAAATAATTGAGCATTCAAAGGGAGGAAATGATTTTCAATTAGGAGAATGGATTTTTCATGTGAAATTTTTATCTTTTTATTTCTTCATTAATTAATAATAATTCGACTCTATTTATTTAATGCATATAAAAAGTGATAGATACAAAAATTTCGTGTAGTTAAAAGTCATGTAGAAATTTAATGGGAAAACATTTTCTTCTTTTAAGAGAAATTTTTTATCATGTTAGTGATTCATAATACAAGTGGGGCCCACAAAATAGTGAAGAAAGAAAAAGTTTCAAGGTGGGGCCCATTTATATTATGAATCACTACCATGAGAAAGAAAATGTTTTCCCAAATTTAATACCACAAAATCCTTTCCTTTCACTTGCGATGACGTACTTGTTCCATGTGGCCCCTTTCCCGTGATTTGGATCTATCAAAACAACTACACAAGAAGAAGTAAGTCCCACCTTTTTATATTAAAAGATACGTTCAAATTCTAAGAAACAATCCATTTATATTTTTTTAATTATTTAAAATATTAATTTTTCTATTTAATTAATATTTCTCCATACAAGTAATAAACAAAAAGTATAGTAATTAAATAAAATATGGATTCATTTTTTCTGCAATCAATATATATATAAGTTATCTACATTGAGCCAAAACAATATGGACTTGGAGCGAAAATAAAGTGTTTTTGTAAGTGTAATTTATTTCAGGATTATAATAATATTTCTCATTATGATTTTTTAATCTTTTCAACTCAAAACGATGTCGTTTTGATAGTAAATATAGATAACTTATCTACACTCACCATAGAAACATTAAACTCATAAAATATTTTCTATTTTATCAAATTTTCATTCCCTTATTGTTTTCTCTTCTTATTTTCTATGCGTTTGGAAACTGACATTTCCTTGACGCAATTGTAAAGCCATGTACAGGTTTTAACTAGGCAAGACTTTACCATAACGAGTCATTTATTTCTAGATAGAAACCATGCCATATTCGGTGGAAACTGGGTCCTGTGAAAACAGACTAATTGAAATTGAAGACGATGCTTTGGAAATAGTTTTTGTCTCCTTTCGCCTGCCTTATTGCTCCATCTTTTGGCACTTTGACTATTAATTTTTCCTCTATTTTGCTTTTTATTTTATTTTTTTCTTTCTCCTCAGATAATTTGGGGGTGTGGATATGAACGGAAACTTGAGATAAATAATAAATTTATTAAGAATTTTGCTATATGTTCTTCAATTTTTTTCAATAATATTCGTAGTACTTAATTAAAAATTTACTTAATATCTTGAAAATATTAGAAGCAACCCAATAAAGAGATGTCGTCGACAAGACGGTTTCCTTTCACATGATCCAACGCCATATCGATCTGATCATTTATAGGTATCCTGGTGTTTCGGGTTCTGTCTTTGTTGCTGGCTGAGAACTTTATATATGAATTATATTAGTTTATATTTAGATTAACCCTAATGGCTTGAGTTAAATTCTTTCTAACATGTGATCTACTAAAAGCTAAATGGTGGTAGCTTTCACATGAGAGCTAAAAAGACGGGGTGAGAGCATATGTTCGAATCTTTTCAATACTATCTTTGGGAGGGGTTTAAAGCCTGAATCAAATTAACTGCGAAGTACTAAACTGATTGGAATATTTCAAAAAAAAAAAAAAACTACTAACAAAAATTATTTGAACATGGAAACTTACTTGGTTCGAAGGAACTCTTTTTTTTTTTTGGTGAAATCGAAGGAACTCTTTAGCTAATACGCTTTTGCTCTCACAAAAAAAACATGCACCATGTGCTGACTAATAAGTAAAATGGTAAACGAGTTTGGACATGCTTCCATACCCTTAACTTTTTGCTATTTTTATTTTTATTTTTACAGATCAATGTTTCTAGGTAATGATTACTTAAGAATTAGCTCGGTTGTGATATTGTGATAATTTCTTTATACTAATTTTTCAATTATCCGATTAATTTGATTCTTGCCGGAACTCTTTCAAAACTTTTATTAGAATTTGTTAATGAGGTACAGCTAACTTTTTGTTCCATAGGAGTTAAAAGAATACAAGTGCTTTTTTTAAAAAATAAAATAAAATACAGGCCTATATTTTATTTTATTTTAAAAAAAAACACTTGTATTCATTAAATATTTGTTTTCTATTTTGGAACCAGATAAAAAAAAAACTTGATATTGTATATCGTATGCTTTGTATATATAAATGTAATGCACATAATTAGGTGCATTACATTTATGGGAAAACATTTTCTCATGTTGCATAAGAATTTAACTCTCATGTTAGTGACCCTTCGATTTGTGTGTAAATTTTTTTTCTATTTCTTTTTTTAATAAATATGGGGCCCACCACTAATTAAGTCATAACATGAGAATTGAATTCTCATGCAACATGAGAAAATCAAATCCCTACATTTATATATACAAAGCATACGATATACAATATGAAGTTTTTTTTTATCTGGTTCCAAAATAGAAAACAAATATTTAATGTATTATTTAACAGAAAAATATTTTTGCAGTTAATGCAAATAAGTTATCTGTATTTACTTTCAAAATGACGTCGTTTTGAGATTGAAATATTAAACAATTATAATTATAAAGACTATAATAATCCTGAAATAAATTAAAATTACAAAAATACCATGATTTCCGTCCCAAAACGACATCGTATTGGACTTACTGCATATAACTTATTTGCACTGATTGCAGAAAAAGAGAACTCATTATTTAATTATGGGTTTATCATCTAACATTTAACATGACAATAAAAAATTTCCTACACACAACATTTTGTGGGGCCCGCAGCAAAATAAAAATAAAAATTTCGGCACGCAAAAAAATCTCTATAACATAACACGATTACTTTCCTTACTACATAACTCTTGTAAAATTCTTTAATTATATAAGTTATCATTGTTTGTATTTTTAATGATCTTTTTAACATTATAATTAATCTCTCACATATTAAATTACATAAAACGAATACTCTTTTACCTGTGAAAACATGTATGAATTCCTCATCCAATATTTCCATTTACGTTTGTTAATGCTCCTATTCCCCAAATAGTTGTTTTGGGCTGGGGTTAGCTTAGGTTAGCTAGTCAAAGCTCGAAAAATCGTTGAGTCAACAACAAAACAGCCTAGTCGCCAACGCGCCACAACACATGCGTAAAACTACCGTCGCTGATGTCACCGCACGTGAACTTATTATTACCTTTTTCTTTACTCTACCAACTACCAAGTAAGCCAGGAGAAACTTTCTATGCGAGAAGTACTATTTTAAAATTTTTAAGTAAAAAATTGTTTTTCTAAATTAATCCAGTCAAATTTGTTATTTATATGATAAAAGATATTTTTACTATCAAAATCTTTTACTACTAACTTATTACCTATCTAATCATCATTGGATCAATTTTTTTTCTTTTTCCAATTTTTTTTTAGCATTCTCTCTCTTTGATTCAATAGTGATTAGATAGGTAGAAAACTAGTAATAGAAAATTTTGGTAGTTAAAATATCATTCCTCTATCTATATTAAGGGAAATAGTTTCCTTTTTTTACATGAGAAAATTTTCTCATTCTACACTCACAATACATGAGTGGGTCCCATCTTGACTTTTTTATCTTCTCACCTTTTTGTGGACCCCACTCATGTATTGTGAGTGTAGAATGAAAAAAATTTCTTATGTAAAATGAGAAAATTAATTCTCTTTCTATTAATTGGACTAGTTCCATCAATGATATCGACTAGACTGTGCCATGTCAGCATCACATTTATGTAAAACTTTGAAATGCAATAACTTTTGACTTGGGTATTCAAATTAGATAAATTTTTTATGATTTCGCATAATTTTTCGGGATATACGCAATGAAATCTCATTTGATATATTTTATCTCCCACAAACGTAGTTTGAATTTGTAACAATTGTACTACAATTACAAGAGCGTTTAAATCCAGAAGATTGCACATCAGAAAGAACTCAGGATCTTTAAGATTTAAATGATCTTGTAATTGTGGAACTATTGTTGCAAATTATTCGAATTATGTTTGTGGGAGGTAAACTATGTCAAATGAGGTGTTATTGTGTAGATCTTGAAAAGTTATATGAAATAAAAAAAATCGTCTGATTTGGATACCTGAGTCAAAAGCTATGATGTTTCGAAATTTTACAGTAATGTTACTGCTTATGAGGCGCCGCTGACGTGACATAAGTCCCGTTAGTATCATTGATAGGACTAGTGCCATCAATATAAGTTATATGTTTGATTGCATTATTTTGGAAAAACTTATCCAATTAATTTTAACTGGACAATTCTTTTGTCCAAAAATTCTAAAATGGTGCTTTAGCATGCTGTTGATTATTAATTATACTTATTTTATGAGTTTGTCTGTCAATTATCTAAAGTGTATTAATTAAAGGGAAAAAGTGAGTGTCATTGTAAAGGATGTAAAGTTGTGTCATTTTAAGAGAGAGAAAGAGATAGATAAAGGAGGAGAGAGAGTTGATAAAAAAATAAAGGTGTGGGTCCCACCTCTTTGTGAGAGTGAAAAGATATAAGTTGTGTCATTTAAAAGGATGAACATTTTTCCCTAATTAAAGAGTATTTAACAAGTTTGTCAAATATTTTAAATTATAATATATTAAACTTAGGAAAAAGCTATTCTCATGTTACATGAGATATATTTCCTTTCCTACACACTCTTCACTAACCGTACCACCTTTTTTATTTTCCAGGTGGTGAAGCCCGTAAATTTATTTCTATGACATGAGATAACTTATCTACTTTAACATGAGATTAATAAAATCCTTAAACTTATACTATTTACTTGATATTTATTATTTTTACCAGCACCGGGCAACCGTTAGCTAGCAAGTTTCTTATTTTATTTTTTTAATTTTATTTTGGTAAGCTCTCTTATTTTATTTACTTAAGTTATTTCAACTAATGTACTAAAAATACTTGTTAATGAATAAATAATAAAAATTATTAATTAAAAAAGTATATTAAATAAATATTTTTTTTATATTCCGGATTTCATTTTTTAACAAGTTTACTTAAGAAATTGAAAATATATTGGGTGGATGAGTTTTCTAAATCAAAAGTGTTATATACTTTAGTCCAAAAAAAGAGAGAGTTATATACTGTGTATAACAACTAAGGGTAAAATGTGTGTCATTTTAAGGGATGTAAAGTTATGTCATTTTAAAAGAGAGAAAGATATAGATAAAGAAGGAGAGAGTTGACAAAAAAAAATGTGTGGGTCCCATTTCTTTGTGAGAGTGAAAGGATATAAGTTGTGTCATTTAGAATGATAAACATTTTTTTCCAAAAACTAAATAAGAAATGATTAACCCCCAAGGGTAGCTCAGTTGGCAACTGAGCTCCCAAGGGTTTGCTTGAGTCAGGGGTTCAAACCTTGCCTCAAGCAAATTCTTGAAAAATCTTTGTGAGAGTGAAATGACACAAGTTGTGTCATTTAAGAGGATAAACACTTTTCCTATAAATGTTTCACAAAATACAAATTCTCTAGGATTTTATTATAATAGGGTAACGGAAATAAAATTTTAAAATTATAAATATTATTAAGACTAATAGGAGATACTAACTATTATAAATATTTTTTAGGGAAAGGCTAACCGTCGATACTTGTAACATGTTATTTTAAAAAAATATTATGTTATACATAAAATAATAGAAAACAATAAAATTTAGGGAGGTGTGGCCGCCTCGATCCACCCCTATGCACGCACGCATATAATCATTCTCCATCCAAAATTCACTTCACACCCAATACATGTTAACATCATTTAAATGCCCCATACATATAAATGTTTCACAAAATATGAATGACCCATGCATATAAATGCTTCATAAAATATGAATATCGCACATATATAAATACCTAATAATACAAATTTGGGATAGAGAAAAAATTATGCAGAAAAGTGTGGAATGCAAATTTGGGAAGGATAATAAAACTAAGGATTTGAGAATTAATACTGTGGGATTAATTGAAATAATTAAAAGTATAAGCTGTTGTTGAGCAGACAGTGAGTGATATAAAAAATCGCTAAGAGGTTTGAACCCGTGAATTAAGCAGATGAGTTAATTAATCATGAACACGGTGCTATGGTAAGAACAAAGAACAAACTTACAATATATGAAAAATACAAAAGATGAATGAATGAAGTATGCAGAATGGTGGAAGAAATTCGAGCCCACAGAAAGTGTCTCCTTAAGATAATTTGCTCCTTCATTGATACCGAAGGTTAATGGGTACTTGTCTCCCAGGATAGAACGGATTGCGTCTGAAGAATGATGACACTATCAGTCAACAGCTTGAACAAACACAATAGAATGCCAGAGGAATTACACCAGAACAATGAAAGGAGAATGCAAAACCGGATGAAGGAAAAAATCTGACTGAGTAACAGTGTAGAAAATCGAATGAAATTTTTGAAGCGGTCAGGGTGTATATATAGACACTGACGATGAATCGCCGGCGGCGGCGAAGACGGGGTATTTTTGAATAAAAAATGAATAAAATAATTTAATAAATATTTATTTTATTTTACACACACGAATCGAACCGAACCAACCGGACGGCGCCGCGCTGCGCGTGTGGTGGACCAAAGGCCACCTATGTCCTCTCCGCTTCACAAAAGTGTAGTGCCCTAAGGGAAAATTTAGGAATGTAAGATGAGAGCTTATATACCCTCTCATCTCTGTTAGTTGTCCAATGTAGAACTTCTAAAAATCCACACACCCCTTCAACTTCCCTATCTTTTTTTTCTTGACTCACTTCTTATTCATAACCCACATAATATATATCATTTGGTGGCTACATGGTCTATCACTTGACCTACGTGGTTTCAAACTCGTCACTTAGACCACTGTGATTGCAAAAATGTGTCTTTTAACCCTTGAGGTTTGAAAGTATCATGTATACTTATTGAGTCACCGTGATTATAAAAATGTATCACTTAAATCCTTGTGGTTTTCTATATATAAATGATTCTTTTAAAAAATTTATTTGGATTATTCATTAGACGATAGATGTTTGAATACCGTGGTCTAATATTTTTATTGTGAAAATAAATTTAGGTCAAACATTATTTTATTTTGTTTATTTTATGTGATATCATTATAATATTATGAACAACGTTATTAAACCTGGCCCAGGCATCGACCTGGTCGGGATACTGGATCATTGGGTCACTGGGCCGATCGGTGGGTCATTGGTTGGATCAATTGACCCAGATATATAAAAATATATATAAATATAAACATATAAATTTAATTATATCCTCCTTTTTTAAAATGAGTTAAACAAGGCTTGCTAAATAAGTTCAAAAATTATCGAATCACACTTTTACAAATTCATAAAGCACAAATAAATAAAAAAATACGCTATTATTATGTCAATTTATATTGCAACTCATAATTCCCATAGCATACCTCTCAATGACTTTCAAAAGGCGAGATATTGTGAACTCATATTTTTCAAATTCATCTACATTGAAATGACATATATCACATTTTCTTAATTTGTTATTCCGCAAATTGTTTCAGTATTGGAAGTTGAAATTTGAGGTCATTGTAGAAAAGTATACTACTAGCAATTAAAATTACAAAAAAATTTAAAATGAGTTCTACATTTTTTTCTAACAAGATGAAACAATTTTGGTTTTTTAATATAAAAATGCATGACCTGACCGTGTCACCGATTTTGACTGGGTTTTGCCGAGTCCGATGCATATTTAGTCCGATACTTGACTCAAATAGACCCGATGACCGGTTCGCCAAGTTTTAGGTCAAACCGGGTCGGGTTGGGTCGGTTTTCACAACAATGATTATAAAAGATTAAATTTAAAATAAATAATTTATTTAGCTAATACATCTTTAATTTATCTAAAATAATATTTTTAAATTTAATCTTTAATAATTAATTTTTAAAAGTTTATTTGATAATATCACAATCATATAAAATAAAAGTTAAAAAAAAAATGTATATTTATAAAATCATGAGAGGTCTAATTTTATAACCACGGTAGCTGTAGGTAAAAATTTGAAATCACATGCGTTTACATGATAAACTTATTTAACCATAATGAGTATGAATAATAAGTTTGAAATCACAAGAGATTAGGTGATACACTATGAAACCACAATAGATGAAAAATGAAATTTTTACTTAAAATTATGATCAAAGTTGACGGGATAAGTTGTATTCCAACCAAAATTTTACATAAAAATTATGAAATCATTAAAAAAAAATTAATTTAAAAAAATATAAATTCATTAGATTATATTACTCTCTGAATTAATATTAATATTATCTTATCCAAGTTAAATTTCTGGTTTGATTTTGGGATATGAAGTTGACGCTCGCGAGCAGTGTAAATCTGTTGCCGTGCGCGAAACATTGGGTAAGATATTAAACTGCTAACTAAGTCAACTGAACCTCTGTTTGCACTTTCTATCTGCTGATTAGACTTCAAACAAACTTTATCTTTTTGTTTTTATATTTCTCTTTCTCATGCTCTTCAATTTTCCGGGTCAAGCAAGAAAGGTTTTTTGGAAGACCAAAGATGCATCCAACCACTTCTAGAAAAAACATAACTTGTCTACGAGAAGACATACTTGTTCACACCTCATTGTTAATGTTATGTCACTTGACATTTGGAATTGAATTATAAGTCTGAATCCATACAAAGACTGATGTGATTATGCACCAATTTCCTACCCACCAAAGCAGACACAGATACCACATTGAATATTTATGGGAACATGAGCCAATTTTGTAAATGATGTCGTATGAAATTTCAGCCTTAGAATTGCATCTGAAGCCAGATGGAACAGTGATTGCAAATAAATTGTCAGACATTGCATATGATAAAACTGATATCTATACAACAGCTCCAATAAAATAAGAATAAAGTGTGTGTCATTTTAAAGGATGTAAAATTGTGTCATTTTAAGATAGAAAAAGAGATAAATAAATGAGGAGATAGAATTGATAAAAATAAAATAAAGGTGTAGATTCCACCTTTTTGTGAGAATAAAAGGATATAAATTATATCATTCAAAAAGATAAACACTTTTCCTATAAAATAATTGCACAACCACACAAAGTTGGTAACTAGAAAGAAAAACGCTTCTTTATTTATCTCAACAAATATTCAAGCCTAGGTACTGTTTTTTTTCCTCTACAAAATCATTTAGAGTTTAAACACGTCCTACAAACCAATCATATTTATAGGGATAACCAAAAAAAAAAAAAAAAAAGGAAAATGGGGGGGGGGGGGGAGGGGGTTATGCACACCAATCAAAAGTCATGCTGTTTTTTTTCATTTTTTTGTTTCTCTATGGGTCCACGCTTTGTTGTTTCTGTATATGGTTATAAGTTTTTTCTACAACCTTATATAACCCATATAAAAATTGAGGCTTACAACTTTTCATGGTATTAGAAATTGAAACTTTCCTATTGAGAAAAAGGAGTAAGGTTCATCTTAAAAAATAACATAAAAAAGTGATTGGTACCGACATAGAATCGAGGGTGGTAGGAAAAGAGACTTTTTATGCAATATGAGAAGTCTTTTTCCCTAAAAAAAAAATTGTACCCCTTCGCTCCTTCCTCTAATTTTTTCCACCAAATTATAAAATAAAAAAAACCCCAGTAAACCTATAATCCAAAAAGGGAAGGAAAAACATGAGCTAACTCAATAAAAAAAAAAAAAACTCGAATCCAAATATCTCCTTCGAGATCCAAGACAAACATTAATGCGGAGAGTTTAATATTCAAAAATTAGATCAGACTGTCACCTTCCATTGCTTCAGGAAGGGTAAAGGGTCAGAATGGTAATAGAGGAATTGATCAACCAGCTGTACAATTGAAATAATGGTTTATTTTTTCCTCTACACTCTTCTATTGTCTCCGTTGGAATCCATTAGAATGTTCAACCTCTTGGCAGTTTTGGTGAAGTCCCTGAAATGAAAAAGATTAACATGTTAAGCTCTAGTTTGACTGCAATTTGCAATGCAAGAGGATGGTGATTTTGATTCCTACCTGAATGGTTCATCTCCAATGTGTTTGACTATCCCATTCATATCACTGTAAAGCACATGACTTAGCACCTCAGGTTTTTTTATGCCAAACATGTCTGCAAGTTTTCTGTTTAGTTCATTGTAAGACTCAAGCAATGAGAGATCTAGTGTCCGACCTACATCTTCTGATTCCATAAAAACTTTACATTGCCCTGTCTCCAAACTAGCATCCTTATAATTATGGAACCTCTCACAAGAAGAGCGTTCTAGTAGGCCTTGTTGATGAACAGCAGAACCTGAACCATCCGAAAAAATAGTCATTTTTTCATCATTTCCATCAGATGAAGTACTATTTCCATTAAGAACTGGGGTTACTGCATCAGCAGAGGTGTTCATAGACATCTGCTGCTTGGTGAGAATTGTTTGGCCAAAAAGCACAAGCTGGGGAGCCTTAACATCATTCAGTTTTTTTGAAGACTCAGGAGAACTTGACATGGATAGTAGGCAAGAGATGTTTTCAGTTGTGTTGGGCTTTTGCAATGCTGGGTTATTGGAGACACTCATTGGTGTAGCAGTGTGATCAAGTGGCTGGAAACCCGGGAAACCAATCTGTAATAGACCTGAGTGCAGTTTATTGAAGTGCAGATCCGGTAAGGATATATCATAATGAGCATGCCTGGCTCCCTGCATGCCAGCAGGAGTAGTTTCAGGGAGACAACCAAAGGGGTTGCTGGGAAATGTTGGCACTGAAATCTGGTCATCGAAGGGAAAATATGGGTTTTGAGGTAATCTCAATTTCTTACGTGGTGGTGAGAAAGGGGAAAGATGGATGGTAGGCATGTTTGATACCAATTCAACCAACCAAGGGTTCACCCTTTTTACATTTTGAAGTAACTCTGGTTCATCCCATGTAACCTAAAAATATGACTTCAGAAGGTTATTCAGAGCTGACACAAAATAGAGATTTACTTGGACAAAATAAAAAGGAGGGGGCTTCAATGCTTTCATATGAAAAGTGGGGGCATATAACATGGTTTTAAATTTGATAAACATGCAAAACGGAATTAGAAACGAGATGCTCATCAAACATAATGAATTTCGTTAATAATTTCTCCAGTAGAAAATTTATCAGCACCAGCAATGTTTCGCTTTTCCTATATTATTTAGTCCAAATGCGCAAACAATTTTTCACATCAACTTGCTAACTCTAAAATGTATAAGAAATGAGATATGTAAAGGTCCTGAATAAGAATTCTATTAAAGTCTCTCAATAACTAAGCTGCCAATAATAATACATAGTGCGCAGAAAAAAGAATTCAAGGACCACCAGAATGAAAGCACAGCTTACCATTTCTCAGTACTATGTAATCGAGTATGTTTGAACGTTCCTTCATGACTGAAAGGTCATGGGTTCGAATTCAGGAAATAGCCTCTTTGCAATTATGCAAGGGTAAGGTTGCGTACAAGGATTTCTTCCACTCCACACTCGCTAGTCGGGTTTAGCGGGAGTGGATGTAATAGAGTATGTTATGCTCTAGTTCAAGGATATCAAATATAATAAACATGATTATACCTGGAGAAGTCTCCAAGGAGAGTCAGGCCATCTAGGATCGGCAACCTGAACAGAAGATATGGTTCCCATAAACCAACTTATCCGAGAGGAGTCCTCAGTTTCAAAGGGCATCTTGAACCTCATTCCAGGACACCACCTAATCTGCAGTGCTGCTCTAACCAACGAGGCCTTAACACAAAACTCAGGAGTACTTGCCCGAGGGTAGTAAACAACCTCAAAGGGTTGCTCATTGGTGGCAAGTGTTGCAGCTTCAATAACAGCTTCGGCCCTTACTTTCCCTCTACCCATCAAGCTTGCATTTGAGCTCAATCCATTGCTATTACCATTTCCCAGGAGCTTGTTATCATCCTCTCTCAAAAAGGCCGAAAATACACCATAAGGTAGAGGACGAATTCCACCTCCTGGATTCCACCCTGATGAACCCTCAGGTCCACCAAAGTTTCCCCTTTTAGCCCGCCGAATTCCAACACGTAGATCCCCATTTTCTGATCTCAAAAACACAATTGAATCCCCTGCAACAAGCTTCTTGTTGTTGACAAAAGTACTCCAACCAGTTGTCAACAGATGCCGCCGTGGCGTGCCCCTATAAATGTGCCTGAATTTCCATGTCTCGCCATGAACGTCTCTGGCAAGGATGTTTTGAACAGGAGGGTCCGCTACATAGTCTAAGCTAGGAAAAATTGTATCTGCACAAAATCTAGGAACAGAAAAGCCACCACCATTGTTGGCATCAGATTGCGTCAAGGTTTTTGCAAAGGAAACGGGTTTATCCTTAGTTTCACACCCATTGATGCGTCCAACACCATCATCCTCAAAATCAGCATCATTATTGTTCAGAGGAATAAGCCTAAGTTTAGCATACACCTCGTCAGTCTCAGGATCAGCCATGTATTTGATAGCTGCTACTCTGCATTGAATGAAAGGTCGAATTTTGGGGTAAGCCCTGAAGTCCACGGGTCCACATGCATGTTCAGCGTGTCCCTGGGGGAAGTAGAAGACTTTAGCGTTCACCGTTGGCATTTGCACCATCCCTCCCGCACAAGCATGCCATAGTTGAGGATCCAAACACTTTTCCATCTCTTTCGATTTCTCTTTTGACTCCTTACACGTCATCATCTCAGTTGGAGCTAAATAGCAACTTTTTCCACTGCAAAATTCCTGCAACCATGTCAATTTCTTAAATTAAGATTGGCCAAGAAGGATGATGATGGGGCAGGAATTTTTTTTTATTTTTTATTTTATTTCTTATTTTCCATCACTTTTCAGGGATCAGCAAGTAAAGTGCATTTTATGAATTTCATACCTGAAAAAGCATATATGATCGCAACAAAGCTGAAAACACAATAATCTGTGCCACTTGTCCACAAAAAATCATAGAAATCCCCAACAAAGTGATTGCAACAGAATCTCAAGTCGATGCCCACAATTCCTGGGGTCCCAACTTTGTTGATAGACCAATTCTGTTTTGAGAAGTTTCCTTCTCTCTCTCTCCAATTTGGACACCTCGGAGAACCTTACTTTAAAGGCACAAGCAGTTTCGGCTTTGTTTCAAAATTCAAAAATCTCACAGTTGCCCCATGCTAACGAGTTCAAACTTCAAACCCAACATGTTTTAAAATAGGATAGCTCAAACAGAGAAGAAGAGTGGAAGGGAGAGTTTGTGAGACAGTGAAAAAGGTTGTAATTGAATCATTGTAAAAATCAAAACCTGTAGAAAAAGCACAATTCAAGATCAAGGAGGCTACAACAACAGTTTCAGACTCGGTCACTGTCTTGGGGCACGACGAGATAGAAGGTAGAAGGATGATAAAACCACAGATATATAAAAAACCAAAATAAAATCCTAACAGACTATACGAGAATCTCTGCACCAATATCTCAACCAAACTCCACAATTTAAGTTCACAATTCTCAAATCACTCATCCCAACCCAAAAGTTTTTTTGTTTTATAAAAAAAAAAATCAGTAACAGAATTTACTATACTGAATCTTAAGCGTTCATAGATTCAAAGTCACGAGATGATGAATTGTATGGCCGACACGGATGCGCGTATAAGAAGCCGACATAGACCCACACTATTACAGAGCATAGCAGAACAGAGAAACCTTTTTCTTTCAAAGTTTTAGCTCATGCAATGCAAGAGTCCAAACAACACACACAAGAAAAATAACTGAAAAGGGCTTCTTTTTTTTTTTAACTAGAAAGACCCTGTTGTGTTGGTACTGGTGGTCACCTTAATAATAGTGTGGGACACTTGGACCGTTGCTTTTTTTTTTTTAAACTTACATTTTTTATCCTCTTTGTTCTTGATAAGAAAAGAAAGAAAAAAAAAAGGGAAAAAACTTCGGCTTTTTCTTTGGATCTGAAGAAACCCTGTAACTTGAGAAGCCAGCAAACCATTTTTTATTTTTTTTTGTATTTAACATTATTATTGATTAAAGTGTCAAGATTCATGAATAATACAAAAAAAATAAAATGAGTTTATTTATTTTGGTAGTTGGAGAGGAGATGGAGGGGACAATAGGTTCCTACTAGAACTTAGGAGCCGACTCAAGCCGTTAATTAAACCCTGGTTAAGTTGAGCGAAACAGATTAACTCTATTTTCAAACCACGGGTTAACCGGGTCATGTTTATTTTACCATTTGTGGCATATCCCAAATGGTTGTTGGCTTCACTCTCTTTTTTGGTGCTTGAAAACACACACCTGCGAGTCAATGTCCAAGGAGTTGAGTGTGTCACGTGTGAACAAGGACAACGTTAAATAGTTTGAGGCGATGCTTTAAAAATTAGAGTGGGTGCTGTATCGACGAGGGTTTTACTAGTTTATGATTTATTAGTTTGATATAAGATGAATACATGATTTTAGTATCATGTAATATAATAAATAATAAATTGATATAAAATAATAAAAATGAAGTTAAATAAATTTTAAAATAACATAAAATTATTATATTATATCTGTTGTAAGATGAAAAATAAATGATATGAAGTTAAATAATTATAATTTATTCTTGAGCCTTTATATTTTGATATTAAAATTTTTGTCTTAAAAAATATATTAAATTGAATTAAAAATAAAAAAAAGTGAAAAGAATTGGTTCCAATAAGTTATTTACCATTGGTTCTCTACTTATTTTCATAAATTTTTGGCTAATTCAACCAATTTTTTGATCGGCTATTTATTGAAGTTGAATGGACCAAACACCTAATTGATTTTCTGATCCCAGGATGTCTTATTACGTTTTTTCATCATTAGATTTAGGTTCACCTATATTTTATGTTCTCGGCTATATATCAATGATATATAGTTTCTTATGTTAGATTAAACAATTTGTCTCATACATACAACAGAAAGAAAGAAAGAAAAAATTCATTGAAAAAAAAAAAGAGAGAGAAAAAAGTGAATCTCACATATATTTATTGTTTGTACATGAGACAAATATGTATGATGCATCAGAAAGTATATTCTCATATAAAAAGTTGTTTTTTTATTGATAGAGGAAAAAAAAATTATGCCTGTAAATCATTATTTCCAAGAATATACTGAAAAAATGAATTTTATATGAATGTTACAAAAAAATTATTTGATAGGTCAAGATATTACCCAAAATGTTACAAAAAAAGTTGTGTGAAATTTTCTTATGTCATAGGAATTCAAAAATATCACCATTTTTTGTGATATTCTTTGATAGCATTTTAGTTCAAAAAGCTTAATTTTTTTTCTAGGAATCTAACTTTTTTCGAAAAAATATTCACAATCCTTATACTAAATATGAATAAATAGAATTATCAATATCAGTTTACTAAAAATTCAAAAAGTTTCCTTATGCGAAATGCCCCTTAAATATTCCAGCAAATGAGAAGGGAAATGTATTTCTCACTTTTACTATAAGAATTAAAAACAAGTATTTGTCCTATCTGTAAATATAGCTTCTTTTAATTTTTTATTCTTACGAAATCTTTAGTCTCCATTTCCAGCATAGTCTATGACTCTATGTACTCCATAGAGGTTGGAAATGTTGCATTTTCCGAAAGATTTAAACAGTTATAAAGTACGGTGCATTTATATTTACCGTAATTTTAAGTTTACCATTCTTATTATTTATTTAGTTACTATTTAATTAATTTAAAATCAACGATAAATTTAAAATAATATTAAGCATAGTTTCCCCCAATTGTTAATATTACTTATTAAAGTTCCTCCCACCTTCAATGTCACTGTCATTTTTACAACTTCCTTCACCGATGTTGGCGCTTTTTTTCAATCGTTGCATTGTCATCGATCGTCGTCAGACGCGCCTCATCATACCACCATCAACCTTTTGGTTCAAATTAAACAAGAATTTTTGCTTTGTACCCCAAAAGGGAAAATATTTGCTTTGCCACAAATGGACAAAATTATGAAGTATCTGCAATTTCAGATTACCTATTATCTGAGTTTATTTTCGGTTTAGATCAATTTTAAGAAAATATTACTTCTTAAAAAAATTACTAATAAAAGTTCAAGTTATTTTCAACACAAAATAAGTTTATCTACAATCTTGAAAATAGTGACAATCTTTACTATTCTCAAAAATCTTGATCATGCATGTATATCAAGTTGCAACCTAAAATGTTTCACAAAAACTTTTTTTTATTGATTCTTTTATTAATTTGTTAGGCTTTGCTAAGAAACATGTTGCTATTATATTAGTATTTTTTCTTTTAATTCATAAACATGAGAAGGGTTCGATTCATTTATTTAAGATGTTTAGTCTACCATTATTAATACAGGATAACTTTATATGTCGCATTTGAATTGGCTGGGAGTCAACAAAGACTTTTTTTTTGGATATGTCATCAACAAAGACTATTAAACTTGGATTCTAATAGATATTGCCACTGAACTATTTTAAATCATATGATAATTAAAATTTTAAAAATGAACAAAATTATAATATTTAAAATTGTCTTTGAAAAAAGACTGGACTGGATCGTGCGTCTACTCAGTTTACCCAACGAAAGCTTCAAAACTAGATGGGTAAGATCAATTCTTTTTTTTGGTAAAAGGGTAAGATCAATTTAACCTAAACAGTCCGATCCACAAAATAACAATAAGTCATAATTTATTAAATTTTACGAGTCATTTTAATGAGTTAATTTAATTGGACGACATCATCGGATCTGGTTATTTACATGATAAATATTTATAATTGAAAAAATATTATATCCAAAAAGAGATTAAAAAATGGGATAGGTTATTGTGCCTACCCCCTATTTGCCTACCTTTACATATCCCTCTCATCACCGTTGGATTACAATTTGATCTAACGGTTCATATTGAAAATGTAAATAAAACCCTTTTACTTCCTTTCTCTCTCCTCCCCTTTCTCTCTCCTCCCCCTTCTTTCTTCCTACACTATATTTAATTGAAATTTTTATGCCCTTTATCGCCCTTCATCGCCGATGTCTGCCGCGCTTGTACCTGTGAATTTTGGTTAAATTTCTGAATTTGTTAAATCATCTAGCTTGAAAAGCACCATTGAATTTCATCTGACTTCCCCTAAATTTCAAAAAGCAACGGATGGTGATAGCACATTCATGGATCGTCTAATATTGTTGATTAAATTTCATTACAAGAAGCTATATTGTTGATTAAATTTCATCGACTAATGGACATGCTCATGGATCGTGAGGTACAAAACTTGAATACCACGAATTCATCTGATTCGTCTATGCAAAATTCTTGAAAACATTTGCAGGAAAGGTAATAACATTGCTTCCTGTAATATCGTTGAAATTCAGGGGAAGTCAGATGAATACACGAATCAGATGAATACCACGAGTTATACCTTAAGGGGAAGTCAGCAAGGGTGCTTTTCAAGCTAGATTATTTAATAAATTCAAAATTTTAACCAAAATTCATAGCTTCCAACGCGACAGACATGGCGATGAGTAGCATAAAAAATTCAATTAGGTATAGCGTAAGAAGAGAGAGAGAAGGGAGAGGAGAGAGAAGCAGGACGAGAGAGAAAGGAGGTAAAAGAGTTTTATTTGTGTTTTCAATATGAACCGTTGGATCAAATTATAATCCAACGGAGATGAGAAGGGTAGGTAAAGGTAGGAAAATAGGGAGTAGACACAATAACCTATTCCTTAAAATATATACTTATATTCATGGATGAAAATGAATCAAACTCACTATATAACATAGGGATAAAAATGAAAGCATTTCTCAATTACTCTTATTATAACTTGATTGGATAAAATTATAAATCACATTAATGCAATTTTTGAGAATAAAATTGAAAATTCTATTTGTTTTTTTTCTCTGTCATTTTTGTAGTTTAAACAATAATTCTTTAGTACAAATATTTATAGTTTTGTCACTTCTCTTCACTACACCCAAATATTATTTCACTCATACTCACTAACATAAGTAGCATATATATATATATATATATATATATATATATGAGGTAGGATCTTTTGACATCTCATCTGAGAGCCATTAGATCGAAAAAGATCAATGGTGTCACATGCTTGCAAATCTGAGTCGTTGATCTTTTTCGATCTTATAGCTATCAGATGAAGTATCAAATGATCCTCTATATGTATGTATGTATGTATGTATGTATGTATGTATGTATGTATGTATGTATGTATGTATGTATGCAGCTTGGGATGAGCAACTCAAGGGCATCAGGAACAAGGTTTTGTAGGTGGGACTTGGGAGTACCACTTGAAGGAGTCTTGAATGTTAGATAAAGTCAGCCACTTAATGTAATATGTCTGCAAATTTGTTGTGTTTAACATATTGGACTTACTTAAAGGATTAACGGGTCCAACATTAGTAAACTTCAAGGACCATATAGCATGATTTTTTATTCAGAGACTAATGCGCCTAACGCATTATTTCTTAGGGACTTGGGGATTACTTAATTTTTTGTATGACTTGACAACGGTCGGAAAATGTTATTTCTGATTAGAACGAAAATAGACAGGCTCAGAACATCTAAGACGGTTTTTTTCCACGTTCATTTTCAGTAATTTGCTTCTTATTAGTGTGAAAATTATTAAGTAAAACCTTCCGTGACATTTATTCATTTTGTATATCACCGAACTATGTAGGACAAGCTATAGTTATTAATGGAAGATTATTCTATGGATTGAAAATAAATTAAATTGAAAAATGATTATATTAATTAATTATTCAGTTTAAAAGCTTGATTATGTATTAAAAAATATTTCATATATTCATTTGATCTGTGATATTAATTGTTCGTAAAAAATTAATATGATAATTACATGTTTTATCCTAATAAACAAAAGCTGGATAAGTTTTAATATGCCATTTTTATTAAGAAACTTAATCAAACGATAAAAGAAGAAGAAGAAAACCCAAGGGGACTAATCTTGTTTTTCTTTTAAATATTATCATTAACCTCAAGATAAATACCCCTAATAAATGTCTATTATATAGGGCCACCTATGCCAGTTAATCATAAGCCCTAATTGCTTTGGGAATGTATTTTCTCATATTACATGAGTTATTTGAGACGACTAGCCATTTATAAATAGATTAATGATCATAGAAAGTGCATTAGAAGAGTGAAAAGATAACATTGATTGTTAATTTAGAAAATGAAAAAAACAAAACAAAAAAACAAAAACAAATGTACCTTGCTAAGAATAACCACGAATGCACAACACACAGCGGGTCGGATATTTATTAAGTAGCATAGCTTTCCAGCACCACTTTGGACCAATCCCACTCTGTTGACGTTAAAAGCCAATGCTATTGACAAATGTAGGGAAATTTCTATGGTACTACAAATGTACACACTTTTCTATACATTCCTCCAATCAAAATCAAACATCAATGCTCACATGTAATAGAGGAAAGTGAGATCTTAAATACATGTGTTAGATTTTGAATGAAAGTAGTATGTACTACTGAAGAACCAAAGATAAGCTCCAAATGTAGCAGCACTAAATTTTCCTCTTTCTGGGGTCTGAGTGCAACTACAAAGAAAAGGGGTGGGTTATTATTACGATATCAACCAATTTTTTTTTTTAATTTTATACCTATTCTAATTTTATAATCTCACATTTTATCTTAGTAATTTCTAAAGCCAAAAAAATAAAAAATAAAATTCGAAAACCACGCAAGCCTATTGGAAAGAGAGTAAGAGACTCGATGCTAGAACCGGTTATAAACAAAAACAAGAACATGTTAATTACAGCAAGAAAGAGACAGGGTAACCAACCACCCGAAAAAAAGGGGAAATAAAGACATAATAAACTTGCAAGCATGTTATAACAATTGATAAGGTCCTGCCCTACCCTGTACAAAGAGATAAATGAAATATAAGTGGTGGGGATTGAGAGGAGAGAGAGATAGGTTAGTTAGGTCATCTCATGGAAACTCCACTACATGGCGCTGAGGCTGGCATCATTGAAGTTGAACATTGAAAAACACATGGAGTATACGTCAAATTTAGGCTCTTGTCGTTCCCCTTTGGCTTGAAACTTGCATGACCCATGCTGTGGGCACTTGTACCCAATATCACAGGCACCCATCCCACCTACACTAAATACAGGGTTCATGAATTTGTCTGCATTTCGTTGGTAACAGCTCAACATTTCTTCCATCAACTTTCACCTTAATTCCTGGTGCAACTCACTTAGTTTTAATTTATTCGGAAAGTTTTCTCTTCTTTGAGGATGTGTCTATTGGGATCAAACAATCACACATACACTCACAAAAAAAAAAAAAAAATAGAAAAGAAAGAAAGAGAGATAGATTTCCCTTTGTTTATCCAATATAGACCGTATCCAATAATATTTTACTATATTATATTCTCCTTACTGCATTCATTATAGGGTTTACATTCTACCATTTAACATTATCATAAAAAGTTTCCCACACACACAATATTTTGTGGGGCCCATATGTTTTAAAAAAAAAAAATTATAACACGTAAAACGAATCTCTATAACATAACACAATCATTTTTTCCTACAATATAACTCTTATAAAATCCTTCATTATAAAGCATTCAATTTATAATGTAAATATAAATATGTTTAAAAACCCTCCACAATAGTGGTTATTTATGGGTTAAATTTCTAACAACTAAAATATAGAAAAAAATATAATAAACCTGAGATCCACAATAATACCAAGTTTATGCGGGATGTAACATCCCGGGCGCTGACGAGGGCGGGGAGTGATCGCCGGTGCGCAAGGGCACGGACAAGGAGCGGCTCCTGGCAGGCTTCCAGCGATGGGGGTACATGAATGAATCGAATAACACCGGAAAGAGAGGGATTCCAGAGACTGTGCTGGTATGGGACAGTACAGTTGGGAATTGCTTATAAGAATTAATTGGTACTACCTATACTAACAAGAAGCATCTACTTTTCGTTAGCCCGGATCGGAATAACTCCACAGTTAAGCGTGCTTGACTTGGAGCAATTCTGGGATGGGTGACCTCCTGGGAAGTTTTCCCGGGAAGTGTGCGAGTGAGGACAAAGCACGCTGAAAAGTCTCGTGTTAGTGTGTAGGGACAGTCGTTAATTCATGCAAGTTGCCAGGCGTTACACGGGATCTCTGTTTACCAGAATCATCATTTGAATGTGAAGTATGAGTTATATCTACCCGATTTTTTCTTGTCATCCATAGAAAGAAATCACAACACTTTTTTTTTATATTTTTTTTAAAATCTCAGACCTAGAATCTACCTGGCTAATTAATAACTATTGTGCACAATACTGCTCGTATATAGCCACATTTTCTATGCTTTGATGTGAAAGAGACCGAGATAACATTGAAAAGAAAACACTTGGTCGGATGTTTAATCACATTGAAAGGACTAAAATTGATTAAAAAAAATATTGTCTTTTCTGGTCTTGTAATTAACATAAAACTTTTATTTAGTGATATATAGTACATAATTGTTTACAATAGAAAAAAATAATTTTTTTATTATATAATGAAATAAAGCCTAGAGAAGATTCCCATTGTGCTATTACTATCAAAAAGTAAAAAGTAATATTACTTATTAAATATGGTCTTAAAATAACACGTTTTTCATAATTAGTTATTTTTTTATAGTCAATTATGATAAAACGTAGTTAAACACATACTTAGAAGACTCCTGAAAGAAAAGCTGTATTATTGATGTACGATGATGGTTAAGAGGGCAGCAATGCAAGATGGATTCACAAATTACGCGGGAACCAATGGAAACTGAGATATGTGTATGTGATGTGGATTGTTTTGATTTTGAATAACGTTACTTCATGTAAGACATCGCGAAAACAAGGTGCTGAAATGAATCTGTGTTCTCATCCGTCCCGTTTCATATATGTTTTCTTTGTGCATTCCTCCCTAACACTAATTGTAATAATCAACGAGTAAATTTTCCCTCTTCTCTCTAAAGTCTAAATGAGTAATTTATCTTTGGTCTATTTTTTTTTTTTTTATAACTTTAACTATTATTTTTTGGGCGAGTCAAGTTCCTTAGGTATTTATGATCCAGCCAGAAGAAGAAAAAAAACCTATAAATATGAGACTAATTCCAAATCGAACGGCACGGTAATTGCCCAGCTCTGTTCCAAAATGTTTCTTCAAGAATTTGAACCACTTTTGAGAAGTCGTTCATCCCTGAAACTCATATTATCATTTGAGTCAATTCTTAAATTTTCTCTGAATATAAGAAATTTTCTGCCCTCACCACTACCACATTCATAAATACTTAAACAAAGACGGATTATGTACTCAATCACAAAATTCCTACCAAATTGTCATATCCTTTCGTTTCAAAAAATTTAATTTAATTGCATGAGGATTTAAAAAGTTATTAGCTAATATTAATTATAATAAAATACAATTGCAGTTGATTAAATATCCTTTATTAAATTATTTAAAATAATATTATTCCATTCATTTATGTTTTTGTATTTAATGAAAATATCAATAACAATGATAAAAAAGCCAATAATTTATTAATTATCTAAAACAACATGAATTTCAAAATAGTTTTTTAATTGGCATTTATTTTAAAACAGAAAGTGTATACAATTAAGGTGATGATTGATTTTATATATTGTTATTTAATTAATTAAACTTTGCTTGCAATATAATTTCATATTTGGCACTTAGAGAGAAAGGGAGGTTAGCATATAGCAAGTGCATGCAGCTTAGCTTGATGAGTAAGGCGACAAACGAGTTTAACTAGTGAATGTTACCCGCATAGTAACATGTTTAGGTTATATCTTATAAATTTTAGTTTGACTGGTCAACAGAATAATATAAGTTATTATTAATTTACTTTTACTTGAAATATAATTTAAGATTTAAAATTATGCACAAATATATTTATTTAAAATTTTATGAAATATATTATTTATAAATGAAACTAATTTTTTTTTTTTGGTAAAAATTGAAACTAATTTAATTATAAACCTTCTACACATACAAAGCAGAATTCGAACATAATTAATTAATTTGACACCACAACACAAGCATGGTTTATCTTATCCTTTTTCTTCTTTTTAATACAAAATAAGAATTGAGCTGTAAATTACTTAATAAAATCATATATCATGCGATTAATTATTTAAAAAAATTAAATATAATGAAAGTAGATAAATAAATTTTTATTTTATTAAGTAAAATTATATTATTGGATTAAATGGGTGTTGGAAATTGAGAGGGAAATTAAAGGAGGGACAGAAGAATCTTAGATGCATTACCGTCCTATCATGGTCATCTCATCAATGTGGGACTTGGACTTTGGAGGTGGCAACTGCACCTAGCCTGCTCCCAAAATCTTTGTCCCTACGCTACTTCTACTGTTTTTACACACAAACAATAAATAAATTAGCTTACCTTTAATTCTATGAAATATAAATAATATATAAAAGTCCAAGTGCTAACTATTTTCTCCGGTTTTAATAATGTGAAATATAATTGCAGGTTAGGTATGAAATGCTCAACCCGCATAGGGAGTACAGTTATAAATTATGATTGAAAACATTTTTCTCTTTTTGAATTATAACAATATTATTTAGGGTTTTATAAGGGTTATATTGTAAGAAAAATGATTGTATAATGTTATAGAGATTCATTTTACATGCCATGATTTTCTTTTTTTATTTTTTCTTTAAAAAATATGAGCCCCATAAAATATTATATGTGTAGGAAAGTTTGTTATGTCATGTTAAATGACAAATGCAAACCCCTATTATTTAAAGTCACATGGTCTACCTGGAGGAACCCAATCTGTACGCGCGCAGGCCATACAGACGGCGGGTAATGGTAGTAGGTTGTACAGTTTTACCAGAACCACAATCAAACCTATTAAATGCAATATCTTAACATTTTGTATATATATAACACAACCTATTATATATATATATATATATATTACTCTTCTTTTACATAAAATATCATCTTTTTATTTTCTCTCTCTTCGATTTTCCTATCCCATCTTTTTTTTTTCTTATAATGGTAGGACCCACATATTTTTTCTCTACAACATAAGATAACTATCTTATATTAAATGAGGCTAATAAAACCTATATATATATATAACATTATAAATTGTCAAAATTATGTGTAACAAAAAAAGCATATACAACTATTGTTAAACAAAAACAGGGGGACCTCTTTACTAGTACAGTGATAGATGACATGTGAAAAATCCCACTTAACCAAACAAAAAAAATGTGGTCCACGGAGAGTTTTAAATGCATGTCTAAGAATAAATTATATTAAATAGTAAGGCTAGGAGAATTATTTTTATACGGGAAAAAACTCTATCACATAGATAATAAATTGTTTTTTTTTTGGGGGTTTGGGAATAGTTTATTTTAATTTAATGAAATAAACATATTTTTGTTTATTTCCACATAAATGTCCTACCCACATAAAATTTTAAATGTTGACATTAAAATTCCTTTCAGCCTGTGTCACTTAGATTTTAAGTGTGCAATTTATTTATTTAATTATTTTAATCTCCACTACTTTTTTACTTTTTCAAAATAACTTTTTTATCTGTTTTCAAAACTTGCTATACCGTTTTTTTTAAATTAATTAAAAACTTTCTCTACAGTATCGAGATATAATAAAGTAACTATATTTTAAAATATAATTTGTTTACAATTTTATTGTTGTATTGATCAATTTTGTATATTTAACTAAACAAAGAAATTATAATGAAATTAATAAGCCTAATAAATACGATGACCATGCCGTGAATATTTTTCTTCAAAATATATTTATTTACTAGATGAAATTTAGTCAATTTTATTTTAGATTTTGAAACGTATTTTTACAATTTAATTTAATGGGTCATTTCAGAATTTTAATTTTTTTTAAAAAAGTGATTATTGGTGTAGTGACCGGACTACAGAGACGGTTAATGAAGACGAGTGGTCATTCGACAGCTCAGACTTTACCCAATAAATTAATGACAACAGATAGCCTCAGTGATTAATGGTGATTGCTAATTGCTAGATCAAATTGGATGCACATCATGCTTTTCTTTTGTAGTTTCGTGGTTGATTTTGTTTCTCATGCAATAATAATATTCATCTTCTCTTAATGTGTAATCATTACTTCTAGTTCCAAATTTTCTCCTTGTTCGATATCTTATTCAAACCATTCATGTTGTTGAAAATCCCGTGTTTGTTTAAGTGATACTAATCTTATAATTGCAATTTTTTTTTGTTTTTATATAATTGCAATTTTAACATTACCGCAAAATAGACGAAAGCCTGGTTTTTGTTCAGACAAGATGGAGGTTTCAAGTTTCAACATTCATTATCAATTTATCATACTCAACATTCATAAATTCAAGTCAAGAACTTTAAAATAAACTTTAGAAATGAAAAAATGATTATAAAATCTCTATAGTTACAATGCAGCAATTTATACGTAAATTAAACAAAAATTATAAAAATATTGGAGAAAATTAAAATAAAAGCATAAAATGAACTTTTAAGAGTGCAATATATTAATTCTTATTTATTTATTTTTTAAAAAAAGTAGTCTAGTCTGCGGCTGTTCTTATATGTGGGCTAATTGAGAGAGTCATAAATAATGATATACAATCGGTTAAAAAAAATAGAAATTCAATCTACTCATTCCGCGAACAAAACATATCAAGTTATCCAACTCACAAGTTTTGGCCCATTTTTGTTATCCTAACATCATTTATGAGAAAAAATACTCAAACAAAATCTTAAAAATAAGCCTACATGAGTCTAAATGGTCAATTAATCATTAGGAAGGAATAAGTCCAATATACACTACGAAGTAAAATTATCAAACATATCCCCATTCATTAGCTCCACATTTCACACGATAGCTGTAAACAGCAAGAACACACAAATTTTACACTGCAAATTAAATATCGTGTAAAATCTAACCAAAACTCATTTTGTAACTAAAAATGTCATTTGCATTCTTTGGCAATCCAAACATAAAATACAACAAATCTCAACCCTCCTTTTTCATAAGAAGATAAATTATCACCTCAAAGGCCCTCAAAGAACCTAATGGCTTAAAGTTGCATTATTTTTGCTAGAAGTATTACAAGGTCAAATGAAAAGCAGAAACGAGTTTGCATGTTCTTGTCACTCTCACGAATAGCAGTGAGCTTGTTTTTTTTCTTTGGAGAGTGTAAGTATGTACAATCCATTATGTTGTTCAGCAAAACCAATCATCATCCGGGAATCTAAGTGTTCATATAGAATGACACAAACGGATTTGTCAAAGAGGATGAAACATGGTAAAGAGTTGAGAAGTTTTGAAACAGAAATTAAATCAACACAGAAATCTGGGACATAAAGGATGTTGGTCAAAATGTGTTGGGTTTACTCTTTTACTAAAGCCCAAATGAACTATTAGTATGAGAAGAGCCTAAGAAACCTAGAGTCCAATGAGCTAGGGTTTCTTGGAACCCATATAAATAGTACCACTTAATTCATCAGCCTCCTAGGTCATTCGAGAGAAAGAGCCAATCTCATGTCTGATTGGTGAGCTTAGATGATAGATGAATAGTTCCAGATATAGATGCACACATACTCGAACCATCTCCAAGATTTATGTACATAGGTTTGATATCTTGAAAAGAAGAAAATAATGATTTATCAAAGGTGATATGGTTAGTAGAAACTGTATCATGATTTGTAACACTAATCTTCAAAGTGATAGGATTGATGTTATTTTAACAAATAATAAATATCTCTTTAAAATATTAAATTAATATTAAATTAAATTAGTAAATAAAGTGCAAATTTTATATATATATATATATGGGTTTTATGAGTATCATGTTACATAACCCAAGAAAACTTTTCTACACACACAACTAAGAGGTGGGGTCCATATGTTTCTTTTTCTCTTTCATCATTCCATTTTCTCTCTCTTCCTTATTGTGAGGGTAGGAAAATATTCTTATAATGCAACATTATACTCATCAAACCCTATATATATATATATATATATATATATATATATATATATATATATATATATATATATAAATATGTGTGTGTTATTTGTTGGAATAGATTCTACTTCACCTCAAAAGTTATCACTTATTATATACGATTCGTCATTAATTATTTAAAAATAAGTAGTTATTTTTCAAAAAGGTGATATTTGAGTTATGCAAAAGGTGAAAATGATCAATTAAAACATTAAAAAGATAAGAAGAATGCTCACAAAAGATTATGAAGGTTCCAAGAACAAATAAAAAACTCATAAAAATGTTATTTCTTGTGTTGTAATGAACATTATTTAAGGATCTTTGTGACTTTGTTAAAAAAAATTGTTTGAGAATTTTTAATGAAATTTTCATATATGCTTTGTGAAAAAGAAATTTTACGAATAATATTTAAAGAAATTTTCATGTGATCTTTATGAACATTATTTCGTGTGATTTTAATAAAAATATTATTTCATGTGATCTTTGTGAATAAGAAATTTTATCTTTTATATTACAATTTGGTTTGGGCCTACAAATTAATTCCAGAAAAGCAAAGCATGTAGTGATTTTAACTTTTAAAAAATAAAAAATGACAATACTAATACTAGTACATAGATGTTTTAACCGTTAAACAATAATAATAATTCGGACTTTGGAGGGCCCATTTCTGTTGGTTTAGTCCATAATACAACCCAAACAATGGTCCAACTAGTGTTGAATGCATGGCCCGGGTCATCAATGAAATAAGCAGAGTAAACCTAAACGGGTTAGTAAGAGAAAGACTTGGCCCATAAGTTATTGATAAACTAAACAAACGGGATGACTTTGTTTTTTCATGAGTAATTGGGCAGGGCAAATTTATGTCAGCCCATTGAAGCTGCGGTTTTTTGTTAGATTGATTATGGGCTTGTAGACCTACAGTCCAACATTATTTATTTCCTTTGTAATTAAATGCGTAGGAATGCAAAGAAAATAAAGGAAAGAATAAGAAAGAAAATATTACGATGTGAAAGAAGTTAATTTATTTCGATTTAAAACTTTCATTTTTCAATCCTACACAATTGGATTAATTGATGTTAATTAACATTGAACATTTTGAAATGTGATAATATAATTTATTGAGATCAAGATTTTAATTTGGCGTTGAAAGTGGCTAAACTTTTAAATATTAATGTGGGCTCTCGAAAAAGGGCTACATACATTTTTTTCCCCTTGTATCTTTGATTTATTTAATCCTTGTTGCTTTTTCGACATTTTTTTTATTTGGCAGGGGGCATTGGAGTTATTTTTTTTTAACAAGCTCGTGTTCAGCTCAAGTTCATTAATTACTTGAACCAATATTTAAATTTAATTTTTATATTTATATATTAAATTAGGAAGTTTATTGATTTTTCTTCTCCTTATTTCTGTCTCGCCATAAGTCAGCTACTACCTTAAGGTTTTGGGTGAAATGGTTCTTTATTATCACGCAAGAGCCCTTTGAGCTTGAAGCGTGAAATATGGCACAAACCCATTATTGGTCTGCCTTATGCTGCACGAGCCCATTTTTTTGGTCTGCCTCGTGTTTTTTTCTTAATTTCACTTAAAAGTGGAGAGTTTTGAACTCGTGACCTCATGGTCACTGAAGCTTTGATACTATGTTAAAGAATCATTTCACCCAAAACTTTAAGGGGTCGTTTGGTGGACAGGATAGGATAAGGGTAGGATATGATATGAGGCTGATAAGGGTAGGATATGATATGGGGCTGATAAGCCCATATCATGTCCTGTGTTTGATGAGCACCTGATTAGCATTATGATAAAATTATGTAAAAGGCGAAAAGAAAAACAAAAAACAAAATATAATGCAATAAATACAAATATATTGAGTAGTGTGAGAATATATTGGGTAGCGTGAGGATATATTGGTTATCCAATATTGATATCCTATCCTGTTGAATCCTAACCCAGCTCCCCCCATAGGATAAGAAATCATGTATTGGATAGGATAAAATGAGACAACAGGATAAGCTAATAATATCCTATTGACCCACCAAACAAGAGATAAAAATAGGATATGATAAGTTATCCTATCCTATCTTCCTTATCAGGTGCTCCAAACAGGCCCTAAAATGTTAAGTGATAGCTTTTTTAATACTTTATAATTTATTCTCTAACCGAGTCAAAATTTATGTACAACTAACATTATTGTTGGTGATTTTCCGAGTTTTCAATGAAAAATAAAAACCCAATCATAGGTTCATGATGATTTTAAGAACTTTATCTGCAATTTTGAAGAGCAAAAGTGGCAAGGCATATGGGGTGATTAATGTCATTTAACTTGGTCTTCACATCGGGTACCATTTTTCTGCACAAATATTATGAAGAGCGCAGTGGTCATGATTATGATAAACAAGGCAACATGTAACTTTTTATTAAAAAAAAGCCATTGTCGGTTAAAAGAAAATGACGAAAAGGACAGACGAAAAAAAGGGATAATTCTTGACATAATTAAGACCACTGCCTGCATTTGTACATAACAAACGTTAATTTCTGTACATAGTGAAACATGCACATAATAAGATCATTCAATATCGATATGTTCCTTATCCAACACACAACAAGACTACTCATGACACGGTTTAAGAAGTTGTCGTTAATCGATTGGAACGGAGGTTTGGCAATGTAATGCATGTCCTTTTAACTTGAGAAAACTGAAAACAGATGTTGAAACTATAATATACAAACCGCGTTACCTAACATAACAATAAAATATTCCTTGAAAGGTGCTTTCCCAAGGTAGTGTGGTCCTAGACGTAGATGTTTGCCAAAATTAGCATTGCATAATGCACAGTCAACCGTTTATACTGTAGTCAATGACCAATACTACTGGCCCTTTAATTTAGACAAGTTGACTGATACAAAGAAAGGAGCTTTTCCCTTGACCCTATCCTCCTCACCTTTTTTTGCTCTTTTGCTTGAAGATGAAGACCTATGTCTCCTTCAAGACCTTCTCTTTCTAAGTCCTCAAGTGCTTCTAGATTACTTTTACCTTCTTTTATTATTACTTTGTTTTCTTCCTTCCTTTAAACAATTCAAATATTTTAGCTTTGAATGCTCAAAAGGAAAAAGAGTAAATACCTTTTTTGCTCTTCATCAAATTTCATGATGTCCGTTTTAGTCCCAAGCAAATAAAAATACCCTTCATGGTTCCTAAAAAATTTAAAATGGACCCATTTTAGTCCTTTTAGGACTAATATGGGTCTTTTTTGAATTTGTGAGGGATCACGATTTCAATTAAATGGGTCTATTTTAAATTTCGTAGGGACCACGATAGGCCTTTTTACTTGCTAGGGACTAAAATGGACATCGTGAAATTTGCTGAGGACTAAAAAGGATATTTACTCAAGGAAAAATAAATAAATTATAATGTGAATTAATTCCATACAATAATTTTATGTTGTATAATGAAAGCATCTTTTTTTCTAAAGCTAATTCAAGTAATAAGAACTTCTGAAGGAATCAAAGGGATTATATCTAACCTTGATTGGTGCCATGTTTCCACTTTCAACATCATTTCAAAGGAGTAAATACATCAGAATTCTTCATGACTACACAACCACTCAAATGCTTGGGGAGATATCTTCAAACCAATAGCCCCAAATTGCACAAAGAAGTTCTTTCAACCACTAGCAATTGTTAGATGAGATCGGGGACCAAAGATGGCCATCTTATCGTTTTCAGATGCATGTGCCACATGATCCCTTTTAACTTTTTTCTTTGAATCCCATGTTGCCCTTGGAAACACATGGCACTGTCCCGTTCTCTGGGGAATAAAGGGCCCTACAAACTTGAGTCTCTTAGTCCAACTGAGCGAGATCATCTTCTATAAATCTGTAAATATTTTTCTCTCATTTCCATAAAACATGATAGTCATTTTCTATTGGATAGATGCACTGAGTGAATGGTATAACAGTAGTACCATATATATTTCCCAACTGAGAGATGAGGAATACAATCCATGCTTTCCATGAACTTCCATTCAAGAATTAACCCCGGTTACCCCTTATTGCTTGCTGGCTGAATCATTCTCTTGTCTGTTGTCTTTAGCTATCTGGCATTCCAAGACCTTTTGAACTCAAAAACCAGTTACTTCAGACAGGCCATGGACATGTGTGTCTCATAATCGGTTCCATTCTTAATTATTAGCACTTTGCAACATTTAAGTTGGACCATAGTTCTATACATTACCCCCATCAAGTCATGTATTGTGTTATCTTGTTTATATCTTAAATAAGTGGTTCTGTCATCTGTGTTTGATACTTATCCAAGCCAAATAACACAAAAGAGATGGGGATGACTCTGAAGGTCCAATTAAACGTGAAAATTAGTTGGCATTGAATAATAAGTTCAGAGGCGGGTACTTAGTACTTACAACTTGTAAGAAAATCAGAGTTTCACAAGGGAATAAAGTAGTTTTACATAATCAGGTCAATCCAAGTAATTTACACAAAGAAAAAAAAAACAGAATAGTGATAGTCGAAAATAGCTTCTTCCACCTCCAAAATTCTATATTGTTTCATGTTCCGTGTGCATGAAGTAAACCCAGCTATCTTGAGATGTCATAATCTTGAGGGTAAGCAAGCTGCTGTTCCATCTGCCAGCTCAACTTGGAAGCAACACTCTCATGACAGGGAACATAATCCTGTGAATTAAAAAAAAAAAATTAATTTTCTTCTTTCATATTACAGAAGTGCATAATTTTGCACAAAAAAAAAGAACCTTGATTACACACACAATTAATTGACTTGAAAAGCTTGATGACATAAATGTGCTTATTGTTGAACATTAAAGAAAAAGGGTCTGTAATGCCTGCAATATTTGTTTTTTTTGTAACAAGAAACAAATGCATATAGTTTTACTAAGGACCCAGTACCTCCAATTTCTTCACTAATTCTTTTGCTGTTGGTGCTGATACAATTATGTGGCGGGCATTTGGACAGATAAATCCCTCTTCCACAGCTTTGTCAATAAATGACAACAAGGAATTAAAGTATCCATCAACATTAACTAACCCCACCTACAATTTTGGAATGTCAAGCCTGATTAGGCTGCAAGTACAACTCAATGGACATTAATTGATAAATAATACATATTCCCGGTAAAATGGAACTAGTCAATTACCGGCTTGTCATGAATGCCAAGTTGGGCCCAGGTTATGACTTCAAGAAGCTCCTCTAGAGTCCCATAACCTCCTGCATGTAACTTGCATGAGTTTCTTCAGAAATTGAATGCACAAGCATAGGATAGGCCATCCATGGTTGAGATGAACATGAGAAAAACGATGTCAAATTGAACAATTTCATTTATACTGGCTCACACCCTGGTTATATAGGAAAGGGAAATAGAAATTTAATTGAATAATTTGAAAACTAAGTTTGTTTCACTATTTTCTTTCACTTAGACTGTGGTGTCTTTTAATCCCCACGTTTAGAATTAACTACTCTATGATTGTTGAATGTAATATTTAGTACTATCAGCTTCTTGTTCAAATACTATTTTGTCTTCACAGCCTCCTCTCTCTCTCTCTCTCTCTCTCTCTCTCTCTTTCACAAATTTGTCTTTGCGTGCCTCCTCTCTCTCTCTATCACTAATTTTCAGCACTCAATTAATTTACTCAGGATGATGATAACTATCAGATAAAAAAAGGTCTTTGAAAAGGGTCAAGATTATTCCGTGTCAGGTGCAGGTGCTACTTGGAAACGTTATCTTGTGAAAGTTCTTTTGCTTTACTTCCCATCCCTAACAAAGGAAGTAAGTTAGGTAGAATCACGTCACGGTTCAAACTAAAGTAGAGGGAAAAAATGGTATTCAACCTGCACCAGAACCACAGTTGCTCAGAGCCGCAGATTTTTAGTCCAAAATATTAAGGGTTCAGGTAAGGTCAATATCATCATCAGCTAGCTTTGAAGGGTTGCTCTCTAATCATCATAGCATTGGGACGTGTCAAAGAAAGCCATGAAAGTTGTTTTAGCCTCACGCAATTGGTTTTTTGCAGCAGTGTCAATTAAATTGAATAAAAGTGGCACAAAAAGATGATTTAGACTCTTCAAAAAAATACCCAATTTTGTATCCTCAATGTTTACTAAGTGGACGACTAGTCAACATTATCCTTTACGTGTTGTGACTTCAAATAATCCACACAAGTATTTAATTTAACACCTTGTCAAGCAACATCCATAATTAGGCATGGTACAACATTTTAACAATGTTTAGCCAAAAAGGTTTGGCAAAGAAAACCACCATAACTTGTGTCGGCAAGAGATTCTTGAGTGTAACAATTCCGGGATTCTTTTAAAAAGTTAGAAAACCTTTTAAGACAAAAACCATTCTGTTGTTAACTATCCTCGAAAAAATCAAACACTGAGATATGGTCATTGACACACGCTATAACTAGAAAGATTTAAGCACCACATGATTCTACACTACTACTACTTTATGTTAAGTGTGCCTCTGTATCTCTAAGTATTTGCAAACTAACCTGGTAAGGCAATAAAGGCGTCTGAATGCTTCGCCATCTCTGCCTTCCTTTGGTGCATATCTGCTACAGCCTTTACTTCTCCCACTGTTTCACCAGTTAGCTGCAAAAGGGCAACAAAGCAAAGGAATTCAAAGACAGAAAAGAGCATTTAGCCTAGTTCTATATAGTAGACAGTAACTTGTAAATTATAACCTAAGAGATTGACTCTCTTTTTTGTTTTTTTAAAATATATATATAAAGGTTTATAGGGGCGAACTCGAGCAGTGGTAAAACTGTTCCTTCATGACTGAAAGGTCATGGGTAGTTCGAATCCAGGAAACAGCCTCTTTGCAATTATGCAAGGGTAAGGCTGCGTACAAGGATTTCATCCACCCCACACTCGCTAGTCGGGTTTAACGGGGAGTGATTTTTTATATATATAAAGGTTTATTTGCAAAAGAAAAACAGAAGATGCAGATATTCTAGTGGTATATTCATGGACAAGGCTACCAAAAAGCATTGCCCAAAAGAAACAACTTTTAACAACAAAACTATAAAATACCAAGTTTTGAAACTGACAAGAAGTTTGTGAAACCGAGGGAAATGAAGGCTTAACTTAACTGAAAACGAATAAGATATAGAACAATATAACCAGCTTGAATCCATGAATAGAATATGAAAGAACGAAATTTGAGTTCGACCCTTGATGAAGAAAAACAAATAAAATAAGAAAGATAAAAGGGCTCAAGCTTTTCTCCTGGCTGAAGCAGACATACCTCTCGAGGCATGAGCGTCTTGGGAATAACTCTGCAAGAGACAATAACATGACAAACACAGTGTCAATGGTGAAAAAGACCAACAAAGGCACAGTGGTTACTCATTGACTCTGAGTTCTTGTTCTTTGGGGGAAAAAAGAGAAAGAGAAATGAAAAGAACAAAAAAAATAGAACGGAGAGGGAAAGAAAGAGAAAAAGAGTGTTACCCAATGACATGGCGACCGCCATCATGAACAGCTTGTGAAACTAAACCCATTAGACCAATGCTTCCCCCACCATACACCAGATCGATGTTCCTTGAGACCTTCATAGACCATTAACAATTATATAATCAAGCCTAGAAATACTAAATACCAAAAAGCAAACAATGGTGGCTATGATTGTGTATGATGTCAAAAAAAAACAAAAAATAAAGCATGGATAATGAATGACCCATCTCGAAAACACTCCCATGAGAGTACATTTTTAACTGTTTGAAATGCAAATACTGAAGAGGTAAAAATAAAAACAAATTAAAAAAAAAGCGCTGAAAATGTTTCTTCAATGCTCACTAAGCAAAGGAGACTTCAAGCTCCGAGAACCCAAAGGTCACATATGTGTAAAAAACTACACAATTTTTTTACACAAACAGAATATTTTGCATTGCAAACATGGTGGACACAAACTCAACCAAGAGAGAAGTTATTGTTTAAAGGGAATCAACATGAATCTAGATTTGCAAAGAGTCAAAGACCATGAACATGTTAGGAACAAAATGACCTTACCCAAGCAGAATATTCAAGACATCATACCATAAAGTTTAACCATTTTCCATCTGATTTATCCATTCAACTCACGTACACATGTAAAACGTGGCAGTAAAAAAAAAAAAAAAAAAAAAAACTCTTGGGCATTTTGAGGAAGACAACAAGTACTGAATAACTTAAAAAAAAGGTGCTCTGAATTGAAGAAAACAGAGCCAAAGAAAAAGCATAATGTAGGAAAGGAAGGCATGAAGAGTGTACCAATTCGTTTCCAAGTTCAATGGCAGCATCGTGATAGCTACTCTTCTTGCCAGGGCTACTACCACAGAACACACAAATGCTCTTAAACTTTGAATGCCTTATCTCACTGCGTGTCTCCATTTGTTAGTTGTAAGGTAACTGTTTAGTTATATTCACTTTCACACAGTCAAACACACACACACTAAGCTTCTGTGATTTTCTTATAGAAAAGAATCTCCCTCCAAATCCTATTCGAAACAAAAGAGATACAAGTGTATGTGTGAAAGCATAAACTACAATTACAACACAACACTCTGTAGTCAATGCTTGCTTCACTACTAATCTTCCTAGTCTCACGCCTTTATATAATCACCATTGCTCTTCGCACGTGACTGACTGCCTTAGCACGCGTGGACTACTATTGCGGTCCCAACAAATAACCACTCTTCAAAACCAAATATTTTTATTTTTATTTTATAATAAAATTAAAAGAAATATGTAAATAATGTACCACCAAATTAATATATGAAGAAATAACTTTTTTTTAGTGCAATATAAAAATAGAAAAAAGTTATACTTACAAACTTTTTGTTTACAACTATATCTTAACCGTTAATTTCCGTCAATCAACGATTATCATTTTCGCAAATCAAACTCATTAATTAATTATTAATTCGCAATAAATAATAACCGTTGATTGACGAAAATCAACTGTTAGGATATGATTGTAAGATATTGTAAATGAAAATAGATAGTAAGTATAACTTTTTTTTATAGAAATAACTCTAAAGTTATAACAAATTATCTTTCTTATGCATTATTCGGATTATTTTGAATTTCATATATATTATTTAAAAATTTTGATTTTATAGAAAAATCTATATACTTTTGAATTGTTTTATTTTAATTTAAAAATAAAATTTGCAAAGAGTTTTTTTATCTAAATATTTTTATAACTATAAATTAAATTAAATTATATTGTAAATATTCATATTTAAAATTTAATAATTATTTATAAGAAAATTTTATTTTTTTATTTATTTAGTGAATTTCTTATAAAAGTTTATACGTACAATTTTAGGGTTTTATAAGAATTATGTTGTAGGAAAAGTGATTGTGTAATGTTATATAGATTCGTTTTGCATGTCTTATTTATTTTTTTTGCTTCAAAAAGTGCGGGTCCCACAAAATATTTTGTGTGTAGGAAATTTTTTTGTATCATGTTAAATGATGAATGCAAATCCCATAGTTTAATATTTACATGTATGTTTCCAAAATATATTAAAATATTGAAAGTACAATAAACGTTATTGTACTTTTAATGACATGAAAAAATTATATAATTTTCTCTTTATCCCTTTTTTAAAAAAAATTAATTAAATGTTACTTATATAATTATTATTAATTATATAAAATGTCATTATTATTTTTTTGCGTTTGATAATTTAGTTAATATTTAATGATTGATATCATTAATTTCTTTTAATGTAATTTGACTTATATATATAGATATATATTTCTCATTTACATATATAATTAAATTTTATTAAATGAAATTAAGTAAATAAATAACATTAATTATTTAATTAATATAAACTCATTAATTATTGGGGTGGCTAACTCGGAGTTGTGCTTTTTTTTTTATCATTGCTAGTTATGTTTACGGAAGAATAAAAATTAGATTAATAAGTACATGTATAAAAAATAATTAGTGATTTATATAAGAAAATATTAAAAAAGAATAGAGATCGAGAATGTAATAAATGGAAAAGAAATAAAACAGATGTAATAAAAGCAGATAAAGAATATCATGTTTTTTGGTTTTACGGTATTTCCTCTTTTGTGAGGAAATAATAAGTGCTCGCTTTTTTCTAAAGTTACTTTAAATAACTTTATCTAATGTTCATCGAAACGACGTCGTTTTGGGACAGAAATCATGGTCTTTTTATAATTTTAATTTATTTCAGGATTATAATAATCTTTCTCATTCTAATTTTTCAACCCAAAACGACGTCAATTCGATGAAAGTTAGTTAGATGATAAATTAGTTAGAAGATAAAAAATATGGAAGGGTTAAGAGTTATACAAGAATTTCGAACAAAAATAAATTTATATTAGAATTTTGTATGAAGATAAAAATTGCCTGAAGCCTCTCCCTCTATCTATAGAGGTAGAAAGAAATGGGATAACCGACCAAAATGCCACTGTTCATCAATTTTTTTACCTAAATGCCACGCGAACAGTCTTATTTCCCAATCTGCCACGGGGGCAAGTTCGCTTCCGACACAGGCGAACTCGGTTTGCTGACGTGTCACATTTTTAGTGGATAACAAGTATCAAATTAAAAAAAAAAATTTGGAGGTCGCCTACCATGTAGGCGAATTTAATAAAAAACAAAGGTCGCTTGTGTCTGAAGCGAACTCTGACACCACTAGCTTCCTGACACATCATCATGCATAATTCGCCTGTGTCAGAAGCGACCTTGCCTGCGTGACAGTTTGGAAAAATAGTTCAAGAGCGTGACATTTAGGTAAATTTGTGTGGCAACAGTGGCAACATCACTGTTCCAAAGAAATGCTTGATATTTCTCTTAAGATTCCCGAAAAATTAAAAGTGATAATCTCATTTTTTTTATATTTGGTACAAGATTTTTTAATTTTTTTTCTTCTGAAATTCGATTTCCCCGAGATTTTATTTTGTGTGTAAATCTTTTTGAAAAAAACCATCCAGAAATACCATCCGGTGGTGGTATTTTAGGACTTCTATGGCAAAAGAAAATTTAATACAACTAAACATGGTATCAAGAAAATTAACCCAATATTTATGAGAATATACCAAATAACTTTTTGGTAACATTTCCATAAAACTTATTTTCTTATCATATTTCTGGAAATCATGATTTTCAGATAAAAAAGAATTTCTCCTCTACCAAACATCCCCTAATAGGTAGTGATAATTTAAAGTGTTCGTCAACAGTATATGAAAATTTTTACAGCAAATATAATTACATTATGATCTGTATGTAAATTCTCGTATTTTTTTTTAAAAGTCAACTAACTTTATATATATTGCTGTAAAATTTCTAGAAAAAGTATTAAAGCCTAAATTAAATTAATGTTATGGTTTTAATGTATGTCTGTTCAAGAACGGGATTGTACTTTTCTCCATTTTATTCAAATTTTAATTGAAAATGAATCTTGTTCTACTGTTTATTTGTTCAAGGTGGTCGTGTACTTTTCTTCATTTTACTCATTTTATATTTAGTGCATAGAATCAACATAAATTAATTTTTTTGGTTAAAATAAGTTAAAACAAAATATTTTATTTCAACTTACAAATAATGACTTCTTTCAACACTAAGATATTTATTATTATTGTTTAATATAAACAAAACACTAAATGAACTATAGCTGTATAAATATTTGCTCAAAGAAAAAATATAAAAAAATGGTAAATTTTATTATTATTATTATTGTAATTATTTTCTATAAAATTAGAGTCTAATCATTTTCTCAATTTTGCATAGGAAACACATTTTTACACAATAAAAGAAAAAAAAAATCTTATACCAAATATGTTATTTGGTAGCAGGAAATTTTTATTGTTTCATCCACACAAGTGAGATGGCATAGTGGAAGCAAGTAAAGGATATGTGTTCAGTTTTATGTCAGTGTCTGTGTAAAGAGCCATACCCGTGTCAAACCAAGTTAAAAAAGAAATTGGGATGATTGTTTGAGGTTGAGTTCACTTATGACACGAGTTGATGTTGCCCTTGTCTCTTTTCAAATGAGAAATTTTTTATCGGTTCATGAGAATCATTGAATTCCACCCCACCTGAAAATTTGATCATGGGTGTGGGTAGTCTTGAGACCTGTGATGTGAAGCAGTTGAACCCAGGCTTATCCAAGAAAATAAGTGCATGTTTAATTGTGTTTTGCTTTTTCTTTTTCTTTTTTTATAAAATAATTCATAAAACAGATATTTTTTATGTTTTGTTTGTTTTATAAGTCAAAACATAAAACATAAATAATTGAAATATTATTGTTTTTTAAATTTGATTCCAAAAATTTAAAAATAATTATAATTTTTAAAATTATTTTTACAAAACAGACCTTATCAAACATTATTTTTTATATTTTTTCTAAAAAAAAAACTGTTTTTAAAAATAAAATTCAAACAGTCCCTAAGTTGTTGAGCCCTATTTGGAAAAAAAAATAAAGTTAAAAGATATTTCTAAGTAAAAGTTTAAGAAAATTACAAAATAAAGGTAAAAGCTATTTAATAACTGTAAAAAATTATTCTTAGGCTTTTCAAAGGAGGGATATCAAAAAATTTATTATAGGATAAATAATAAAATTAATAAATAAAAGTTTAGAATAAAAGTATAAATAAAAAATAAAAATGAAGACTCCAAAAAATTGACATACATCCTAAAATAAAATTCTCCTAGGGTTTTTAACTTTTAGTTTTTTCTTTGATTATTATAAAAAATTCATTTTATAATAAAAACTTTTGTAAAATTATGTTTAATTAAAATTCTACTTATGAAAATAAAGAAATTAAAAATATGATCTCCCAAGCAAACATATAATAAGGCCAATTGTGTGCACAACACTGCCATTTTGCTTCTTTCGCTTGTCTGTTTTTCATTGGTCCTTACTCCTTAGCCTAAAGTATTGAAGAAATCATTCAACATGGCTTTATCTAGAAGATGACTGCATCAATTAAAGGGGATTAATGTTATATATATGGGTTTTATAAGAGTTATGTTGTAGGAAAAATAATTGTGTAATGTTATAGAGATTCGTTTTGCGCGCCAGAATTATTATTTTTTTTGCTGCGGGCCCCACAAAATGTTGTGAATGTAAGAAAATTTTTCTGATCATGTTAAATGATAGATGATAAACCATATATATATATATGTGTGTGTGAAACCATTGACGTTTGACACCAATGTCAAATTTGAAACTTGACACCCTATCTAAGAACTGTTAGATAAAAAAAGATCAATGATCTCACATGCTTACAAACCAGAGTCGTTGATATTTTTTGATTTCACATGCTTAAATTTGATAATGGTATCAAAAGATCCTACCTTATATATATATATTTATTTATTTATTTATATATGAGATATTTATATTTTCTTTCTCTTCTTTTTACATAATTCTATATAAATTTCATATACTTTTATATATGTAGGAGATGATTTTCTCTCATCTCATATACTAGAAGAAATATTAATCCGTAAAGTGACTCATCCGTAACTTTTCAAGTTTCAACTAACCAAAATAACGATGCTTAGCTAATGAGAACACCCGGTCTTCCCAGACATCATAAAAGACTAACAAAAATAAAGATAAAAGAAAAGGCACAGTGGGGAACTCACTGTCTTTGCTTTACCCCTACAAGGTCAACAATGAAAGACTGACACATGAAGCTTACCCTTATGTCTCTAGTTAGTTTCACCTCCTAAAATGGTAAGAGACTCATCATACAAAATGGGAAAAGTTAAAACATTTTCCCATGGATTACGCTCCAAAATTATTTAATTATCTATTTTTTTATTTTATTGTAATTTTTTCATCTAAATTCACCTTTAACATCATTAAATATTGGGCTATTTAATTATTTCACCCATGTGAATAATAAAAAAACACAAAGGAGGTAAGTGGTTAAAAAAGAAAAGTAGAAGGGGATAAGTGATAAAATATTAAACAATCCGGGATTTTAAACTTTTTCCTTGGAATAATTAAAAATTAAAAGAAAAAACTTTATTCGAGCAACAATATGAAACTCAATTGCAAATAATGGGTGTTATGTTTCAATATTATTCACACGTGTCTTTTATATTTGTGGTCGTTGTATTTAAATACATCATTATTATACATATAAATTATGGGTTTACTGTTTCTTTTGTTATGGGAAATAAATTTATTTTCTACAAGCATATAAAAATATATAGGACTTATATACGCCAATGTAAAGAGAAGAGAGAGAAAAATATGAGTCATATACACTTTTATATATGTATATATGTATATATAGGAGGTAAATTTATCTTCTATAACATAAGAAACAATAAATTGTTGCTAAAGAAAAGATTATTATTATCCTAATACTTTAATTTATTATTATTTTTTATCTCTACTTATTTCTTTTTTTAATAAATTAAAAACTAACATTTAAAATAACATAAAAGATTAAAATAATTAAAATAGAGCACCAATGGTTGTTGCTACTTGCCCTTTGTGTAGTTTAGATGATGAAACTATTCTGTATATCACTAGAGACTTCTCTAATATTAAAAGACTTTGGCAGGAGTTGATTAAGCACCCTGGGAATGATAAATTCTTCGATGCAGATCTAGATGGTTGGATCTTGAGAAACTTGCAAAATAAAACTCAGGTTCGGTTTAATGTTTCTTGGCCTTTGATTTATATTGTTACTATTTGTAATACTTGGATAAAAATAAATACTGATGGGGCAACTAGAAGTAATGGGGGCGGGGCTGCGTGTGGGGCTATTTTAAGAGATGATTCTGGTGTTTGGCTTCATGGATTGACATATTGCATTGGGCAATGTTCAGCTTTTGTGGCTGAATTATAGGGTGTTCTAAAAGACCTTCAAGCTGCCTGGAATGAGGGTTGAAGACATTGCATCTTAAAAAATGATTCTAGCTCTATTATTACTTTGCTCACCCAAGAGGGGAGAGCAGCTTGAGAGTCCCGTCTGGTGGCTCGCATTCGAGCATGGTTACGGAAAGATTGAGATGTTCAACTTGTTCATATCTACATGGAAAGTAATAGCTGTGCAGATTGATTCTCTAAATATCCTCTTGATCATGTTGTAGAGAATAATACGTGTAATTTTAATTCCCCTTCTACTGGTATTTTTCTATTGTATCTAGCAGACTTTTCTTTGGTATGTAATTTTCATAGGTTGTTCTAACTTTGAGTTTTTTTTTTTTGGGTTGTTTCCCCCTTTTATTTACCAAAAAAAATATTTGTTTATATTTTTTAAAAATCTTTATACTATCTATTTCTAAATTTTTTTTTGGTAATCTATCTATTTCTAATTTAAATAAATCGCTAGAGTGTCCAAAAACATAATGACAATAATTTCAATTCTAGTTTTTTGTCACAGGGACATTATATTTTTTAAGTCGATGTTAAACGGAACGCCCTTTATTTGCACTGATCATATATTTCATTAGTTTATTCACTTCCATATTATTTCTCACTTCTAGATTTTTCTTTTCGTTTTTTAATTGTTGGAAGGGAAAACGTTAAAGGGAAAAATAAATCTTATGTTCTAGGAGAATTCTAACCTCATGTCAGAGATACAGTAAGTGTGGGTCCCACTTATTTAAAAATAAAAAAATAAAAAAAATGAGTGGCACATCTTTTTATTATGTGTGTATGAATGATTTGTTTTCTCATGTAACATACGAGAAAAACAAACCCCAACTTTAAAACCCCCTATGGTTTGATAGTTTACCACTTACCCCCTTATATTTTTTTGAAGGGTTTTATTAGTCTCATTTTACATAAGATAGTTATCTTATGTTATAGAAAGAAAATAGGTGAGTCTCACTATTACAAGAAAAAAAGGTGGGTATGAAAATCGAAGTGAGAGAACATGAGAGAAGATATCTTATGTGAAAGGAGAGTAATATTTTCCTTTTTTTAATCACTTGCTTTCCCCGCATTTTTTTTTTTAATTGTTCATTGGAGCAAACTGGACACATTAGCCCAATATTTAACAACGTTAAAGGTATATTTCGATGAAAAAAAAATCAAAGGGAAATAAATGACAGAAAAAAATTACAAAGGATTAAATAATTTTAGAACAAATTATAATAAGGAATTTTTTAAAATTTCCCCAAAATAATAACCAGAACAAAAAAAACAAAACTGATATTGCTATTAAAAGAAAATGTGAGGACGCTACAATTAATTAATTATCCTGAATGGGCACTCCTGACAGATTTTCTTATTTCGTTTGTGTTGAAAATGTTGTTTATACTGAGCAAGTTATGGGGTAATAGCAGAAGTTAATTCAGATGGTGCTCCTGTGATATTTGATATTGAGCATCGTGCATTGACGATTGAAAAGAAAACATAAGTGGGTAGTGTCCTATATCACTTGTGCCCTCATCCACCCTCCCTTACTCGACACTCTTGTTGTTCACATAGGAAACATTTTATTTTTATTACACACGCCCCTTTCCATTCCCCATATCCTTTCTCCCTCAATTCTTCAAGCATCTTGGTCCCCAGCCCCATTCTTTGTCTCTCTCACTGATTGCATGTCTCTTCTTTAACTCAAGGCTTAATTCTCCAAACTCCAAAGACCCTTGAATCATTCTTTTAAGGGTTTCAATTTTCTCACGCAGTAAGAGAAAAATTTCCCATATTATAGACATATTTTGTGTGGAGTACATATCTTTAAAAAAAGAAAATAAAAAAGATAAAAGAAAATGCTGCATGAAAATCAAAGAGTTGTTGGTAAGAGAAAATAATTCTCCTGCAACATGATTAAATATTTTTCCTTCTTTTAAATGATTTACCAATTTTTTGAACATTTTTGAAAATATGACGTGTCATGTGTTAGGCTTAACCTACACAACTACACAAAGCTGATGGGGTTTTGCTATGCTTTGATTAATGGGTTTTATAAAATTTATATTGTAGGAAAAGTGATTGTGTTATGTTATAGAGATTCATTTTACACGTCTTAATTTTTTTTGCTTCAAAAAATACGGACCCCCACAAAATATTGTGTGTATAGAAAACTTTTTGTGGTCATGTTAAATGACAAATGCAAACCCTTGATTAATTGCAAAAAAATTTGTCTATATCTGTTTTGCCAGGATTACTGGAACTGAATCCATGCCTTTAAGTTAATGGTTATTATATTAGTTTGAGTTGCAATCCCAAAATAGCCTTTCTGGCTGTTCTTGTTTAGCTTTATTAACACCTTTGTTTGTCTACTTCTTGTCCTCCCCTATGTTTAGATATTATAAACTTATAATCACTGTTTCTAAATGGGGGATTGAGCTTGTGTATAAAAATTCAAGTGAACCTCTTGCATGCTTGCACGCGCATTTAAAGCATATTTTTGTGTGTTAGTGTACTGGTTGTCATGCTATCTTAATATAGTAATATGATTAACCTCAAGACAATAAAAAAGAAAACTAATTAAGCCTGTAACTGTCAAATTGGGCTTAATTAGATTATGGTAATATAGACAAAGGACGGGAATTCAATGCATATACTTGGAATTTCCTGAAATTCTAAGTCTTCGCGAATTTTAAGTTTTTTTTTTTTTTTTTTTTTTTTTTTTTTTGTTTGTCGTGCAAGCCCCTTTTGGTTTGGGGAGGACTAAAGCAATTTAACAATAAGGGAAGTGATTCTTGCAGAGGTGTAAAAAAATGGAAATGAAAAAGTAGAGGTATGTAAAGTTAAGAAATATATGAGCTTAGGATATATGGATTTAGTTAAACGCAAATACCATACCACAATATGTGTAACTGTGTAAGTATAGAGCTAATTGTCCGAGTATTAACCAAGATAGCAAAATTATATGATTTCGAAATTGTATTTTTTTAATTTGTACTAAACCACTAGTACATTGTTTTCGTTGCCTCTATGTAAATATTATGTTTGCACCTCTTGTGCACATTCATTTGAATTGAATGCACAAAATTCATATTTATTCCAGAGCTCATTCGACATTAAAGGGGATAATACATCAAGTTTAGCATATATATACTAAAATATTATATAATATTTAATTATTTTTATTAATAGATTGAAGATAGTAAACATCAAATTCGTGATAATATTTAATATTATGTAAAGCAATATATTTAATCCAAAAAAATTAAACTTATAAACGATGGATCTTCGATGACTTTATATTATATTTTTTTAACAACCTCATATTACTGTCTAATCTCAACCTCAATATTGGCCTGTCATCCATGTTTTCTTGGGGTCCATTTGGATGACCTTAAAAAAAGTGATTTTTAAACCTTACTTAATTTAAAAATACTTTTTACAAAAATTAAAGCTATTTAGATTTTTAAAAAAATATTTGACTTTTGACTTTTTTTTAGAAACTAATTTTTTTAGCTTTCAAAAAAAGTATATTTTTTGCTTTTTTATGACTTATACGTTTTTAAAAGTAAGCATCCAAATATATTTTTTGTGATAAGTGCTTTTTTTCCTAAAAAAATATGTTTTTAGAGAAAAAAAAAAATCTTATCCAAACAGATTCTTTGTATACTTGAACACCGTTCAACTTCTCATCAAATTTAATGGGAATAATTACCTTGTCTTGTCTTTTCTTTGTATCCTTATTGGAGATTTTTTTTTAGGGTTAAGGAGTATTGAATTGGATTCTCCTATTTTTTTAGAAGGGAAATTTTTTATCCCATTCAAACCAACATTTTATTTTTCTATTTTTAGGAAGGATGTACTTAGTGCACCCAAAATTTGTCCCTTGGATATGTCACCAACGCTATACTTGCTCACAAACCACCACGAATTTTTTATTATGCTCCAGGACCACCATGATTCTCACATTAAAAAATTGATACGTGTATTAAATTTTTTCTTTTCTTTTTTCTCTCTTCCCTCCCCTCTCTCCTCAATCTTTACTCTCTTTCTTTCACCTCAATCCCAGTCAATTTCTTTTACTCCCCAAGCACAATAAGTTAGCTCCACCATTAGCCAAGGTGAGTCCACTACCAAGTACAAATCTTGTGTACTCACTCCTGTGCGCCGGGAACAGTTTGTCTAAAAGGAAGTCATAATCTTGCATTTCAATGTAAACTAGAGAAAAAGTTTTTCCTATCGAATTATAATTTAATCTTGATATATCATGAGTGCAAAACTCGTAGACTATCGGTAAACAAGGAAAAAGTTAGAGAATAACAATCGGCTCAGTTGACAAATTAAGTTACATGAATCCTTTTTTATTTATTTTTTGAATTATTATCTATTCACACAGTTACATCATTGAAAGGACTTAATTATGATAATAACTTTTTAAGGGGAAACTTTTAAATAGACATTATATTTAATAAAAACTTCATTCAATATTAAATATGTTTCTATATTAAAATTTTAAAATCCATTTTTTCTCATGTTGCTGCAAAAAAATCATGGAAATATATAATTATAATATTAAAAAAAATAATCTCTCTCCATATTAGTCGATAATGTCTGATGAGAGAAAAAAATTAGTTTTAATATTACAACTATGTACTCATATGTAAGAGGGTGGTAGAAGAATTTTTTTTTTGGAGCAACATGAGAGTCTATTATCTTTTTATATTATGGGGAAATGTTTCTGCACTTGTGCAAAATAAAAATTATCTCTCACATACTATGTTTCCAAGGAGTACATAATGTAACTTTTGAAATGAATTCTATTTTTGTTTAGATTTCAAAATTATATTATGTACTCTACGGAGTACATAATATGTGGCAAATAATTTTTCTGTAATAATTAAAAAAAAGTTAAACCCTTATATTATGAGTCGTGTAAAAAATATGGAGTTCATTTTTCTATTTGAGAGATCAAAATCTTTTAGTAAAGTAACTACACATGATTGCTTGCCAAAAAAAAAAAAACTACATATGATTGATGATATTATGAAAAGTTTTATACTTTCAGCTTATTAAAATTAAAATTGTTTTAAATTTGTCGCACTACATGGTTTATTCATTGGTGGCACCACATGATTTATATTATACATATTTATTTTTAATAGGGATATTTTTGTCTTTAGTTAGCTAACCATGGTTAGCTATGTAACTTTATCAGTTAGTTTTTTGCTGAGCTGTCAAAGTTTGTTAGTTTGTTTAGGATTCTTGTTACGTTTTGTTAGTTAGTTTTAATTCTGTTTAGTTTGGATTTTGGCTTTAATAAATAAGCCATTTCGTGTAATAGTCATTTCATCTTTTTCAATAGAACTCTCCAGAAAAACTCAGAAATGTTTTCTCTCTTCCATTCTTTCATGGTATCAGAGCTCGAAGAAGAGCTCTGATTTTCGCTATCTTTCCCTTTTCTTGAACTTTTCTTCAGCTCTTGGTTAGCTTAGGGTTCATACCTATGGCGAATCAGAGTTCTTCTCAAGATGATAATACTCACGTAGATGAAGGAAATACTCGAACAGCACAGGTGATTGAAAATCTTTCAGATCCAGGAAGTTTTTACTATCTTCATCCGAGTGAAAACCCCTCTCTCATACTGGTTTCTTTACCTATGAACGGCAAGAACTATCATGGCTGGGCCAGAGGGATGACCATGGCCTTGATCTCGAAGAACAAGTTCCAATTTGTTAATGGTTCGATTTCTGTTCCAGAACCGACAGATCGAAGGTATGCTGCTTGGGAGAGGTGTAATACCATGGTTTTATCATGGTTGCACCGATCCATTATTGATTCTATTTCACAATCGATCCTATGGATGGATCTTGCTGTAGATGTGTGGAAAGATCTTAAAGAAAGGTTCTCTCAATCAGATAATTTTAGAATATCTGATTTACATGATGAAATTTCTCGTTTACATCAGGGAGAACAATCTATTTCTGATTTTTATACTCAACTCAAGATCCTATGGGAAGAGTTAGAGTCTTTACAGCCAACACCTACTTGTAAATGTGTTAGACCTTGTTGTTTGATTTCTTCTCAAGTGCGAAGTCTCAGAGACAGAGACTATTCTATCAGATTTTTGAAGGGACTTAATGAGCAATATTCTCATGTAAGATCCCAAATCATGCTAATGGATCCCTTGCCTTCAATTAATCGTGTGTTTTCCTTGGTCACCCAACAAGAAAGGCAGATGAGCTTGGACAATCCAGTATCTGTTGCTGCTGATGGTCCATCTAAAGCATTCTATAATTCCACAGATCCTCAGTCAGGTCGTGGCCGTTTTAGCTATAGAGGAAGGGGTCGCAGCTACAATGGAGGACGTGGCAGATCTTTTACTCCTAGGTTGTGTACTCATTGTGGACGAACAAATCATACAGTGGATACATGCTTTGAAAAGCATGGATATCCACCAGGATACAAAACCAAAGTTGGACCTCGAACAAATTCTGTCAGCACTGCACATAATGAAGGATCATATGATGATCATAGTAATCTCACCTTACTGCAAGACAACAAAGAAAATTTTACCAAGGATCAGTATACTGCTATTATGGATATGATACAGCATTCCATGCAATTTCAGTCAGTGCAACAACCAAAGGTGGATCTTCCCTCTCATGTTAGTCATCTTGTACAGACCAAGGCAAATACAGTTGAGAGCAAGGCCAATACGGTTGAGAGCAACTCAGGTAACAATTTGGTACAGTGGATCCTAGATACAGGAGCCACTGACCACATTACTCATTCTTTTGCCAATTTAACCTCAGTCAAGAGGATTGAACCAATAGCTATCACGTTGCCAAATGGTAACCAAGTTTACTCTCACTATTCTGGAATTGTTATACTCTCACCACTTCTCTTTTTATCAAATGTGCTTTTTGTTGAGACCTTCAATGTCAATCTGATATCCGTGACCAAATTAGCACAAGACACTAATTGTTGTGTCATTTTTCAGCCTCTCATCTGCACTATCCGACAACACCCTTCACTGGAGATGATTGGTTCAGCTAAGCTTGTTGGAGGTTTATACATCTTTACTCAAGGACCAAATCCAAAGAACCCATCACTACAAACCAATAATTCTACTCATACTGTTTCTATACATCCTAGTCATGTTGATCTGTGGCATTTAAGATTAGGACATTGTTCCTCTTCTGTAATAAAATCCATGATGACACAATTTCCTTTCATTTCTTGTAAAAACATTGATCATCCTTGTGATATATGTCATTATGCTAAACAAAAGAGATTACCCTTTCCTTTGAGTTCCACTGTCACATATAAAGCTTTTGATTTAGTCCATATTGACATATGGGGTCCATATTCTGTTTCCTCCATTCATGGTCATAAATATATGTTAACTATTGTAGATGATCATACCAGATTTACATGGGGCATCATGATGAAGTTAAAATCTGAAACTAGAGCACACATCCGTGATTTTGTCTTTTATGTAGAAAACCAGTTTGGAGTGACAATTAAAACTTTTAGAAGTGACAATGGTCCTGAATTTTTGATGAGTGATTTCTTTGCACAAAAAGGCATTCTGCATCAGACCTCTTGTGTTGAGTCTCCACAACAAAATGGGGTTGTGGAGAGAAAGCACCAACATATTTTAAACACAGTTAGAGCCCTTCTTTTTCAAGCAAATCTCCCTAAACACTTATGGTGCTACTGTATGCAGCATGCTATTCATGTTATAAACCGGTTACATTCCCCCATCTTACAGAATAAATCACCCTATGAATGGCTTTTCAAGGAACCACCAACACTTACACACCTAAAGACTTTTGGTTGTTTTTCTTTTGCCTCCACCATTCAATCTCATCGTACCAAGTTTGATTCTAGAGCCCGAAAAAGTGTGTATTTAGGACACAAAAATGGTACAAAAGGATACATCCTTTTTGACTTGTCAACAAAAGAAATTTTTATTTCAAGACATGTCATTTTCTATGAAGACATTTTTCCTTTTCCCAATGATAAAGTTGATAACTCCTACCCATGTGAGTCTTCTGTTATCTTACCTATACATGTGCCTCCTGTTTTTTCACCACCTAGTCATCCACTTTCTGTCCTTTCTCCATCAACTACACAACCACTTTCTGTCCTTTCCCCATCACCTATACAGTCTCCACAACCTACTCACTGTACAATACCACCTACTAGTCCTATTCTCCTCTCCCATACCGAGGCTGAATCTGTTCCTACAGCAGCCCAACACTTGCCAGAAACCAGAAACCATACACCTATTTCCATACAAAATCAGCCTATTAATCCTAGACGGTCCTCAAGAGTAAGGATGCCTCCTCATCACCTACATGACTTTCATTGTCATTTGTCCACAAGCTTAGCTGCAGACAAGTCTTCTCCAGGTAAGTCTTTTTCACCTTTTTCCTCTGTTTCCTATACACATTGTTCTCCTTCTTACACATCATTTTGTCACAATTTAAGTTCCTTTGTTGAGCCCCGTAATTACAGCCAAGCTGTTAAGTTCAAAGAATGGACTCTAGCTATGAATGAAGAACTTGATGCACTCAACCGTAACAAGACTTGGTCTATTGTCCCTCTCCCTAAAGGGAAGCATCCTATTGGTTCCAAATGGGTGTATAAAGTCAAGCATAACCCCTGATGGCACAGTTGCTAGATATAAAGCCCGCTTATTTGCCAAGGGCTACAACCAAATGGAAGGTGTTGATTACTTTGAAACCTTTTCTCCAGTGGCTAAACTCACCACAGTTCGGTTATTGCTCTCTGTTGCAGTTGCTAAGGATTGGTTCCTTGAGCAAATTGATATTAATAATGCTTTTCTTCATGGAGACTTATCAGAGGAAGTTTACATGACTATTCCTCAAGGTATTTCTTTTACTGATTCTTCTCATGTTTGCAAGCTGCATAAGTCCATTTATGGCTTGAAACAATCTAGCCGGTAGTGGAATGCTCAGTTGACCCAGGAACTTCACCAGCTTGGGTTTAATCAATCACATGCAGATCATTCTTTGTTTACAAGAACAGATGGTGATATTTTCACATGTCTTTTAGTCTATGTGGATGACATGATATTGGCTGGCAATAATATGGCTCACATCACTTCTGTCAAACAACATTTGGATGGTCTATTTCGCATTAAGGACCTTGGTCCTTTACATTTCTTCCTTGGAATGGAGATTGCTAGATCCAAAGATGGTCTTATTTTGAATCAACGAAAGTATGTCTTGGAACTTCTTTCTGAGAGTGGCCTCCTCAATGCCAAGGCAGCTTCATCACCTATGGAGCCCTCCTTACGATTGAAACAAGATCAAGGTGAATTATTTCCTGATCCTGCTATCTATAGGAGACTGGTTGGTCGTTTGTTATATCTCACAAACACCAGACCAGATATCTCATTTGCTGTCCAACAACTGTCTCAGTTTGTAGCCAAGCCTATGCAGGATCACTATACTGCTGCTATTCGGGTGTTACGATATCTTAAGGCCTCTCCAGCCAAAGGTCTGTTCTTTTCTTCTCAAAGTTCATTGGTTTTATCTGGTTTTGCTGATGCTGATTGGGCCACTTGCCCTGACACCCGCAAGTCTACTACTGGCTTCTGTGTTTTCTTTGGGAATTCTATTATATCTTGGAAATCAAAGAAGCAAAGCACTGTCTCTCGTTCTTCTGCAGAGGCTGAATACCGTGCATTAGCAGCTGTGACCTGTGAAGTTCAATGGCTGACATACTTGTTACATGATCTCAAAATTCCTACCAATCAGCCGGCTAATATTTACTGTGATAATCAAGCTGCAATATATCTAGCTCATAACCCCTCATTTCATGAACGAAGTAAGCATATTGAATTAGATTGCCATGTTACAAGAGAGAAGCTTACAGCTGGTTTACTTCGGTTATTGCCTGTTTCTACCACTCAGCAACTTGCGGATGTATTCACTAAGGCTTTGAATCCTGCCTTATTTCACAGTTTCATCTTCAAATTGGGATTGTTTGATCTACACCCACCAATTTGAGGGGGGTATTATACATATTTATTTTTAATAGGGATATTTTTGTCTTTAGTTAGCTAACCATGGTTAGCTATGTAACTTTATCAGTTAGTTTTTTGCTGAGCTGTCAAAGTTTGTTAGTTTGTTTAGGATTCTTGTTACGTTTTGTTAGTTAGTTTTAATTCTGTTTAGTTTGGATTTTGGCTTTAATAAATAAGCCATTTCGTGTAATAGTCATTTCATCTTTTTCAATAGAACTCTCCAGAAAAACTCATAAATGCATTCTCTCTTCCATTCTTTCAATTTACTCATTAGTGGATCAAAATTTCATTAATAATTCAAAGTGATAAGAAATATGTATCTCAAAAAAAAAAAAAAAGTGATAAGAAATATAATCATTTAATTAGCGGTATCAAATTTGAGTCTGAATAGTTTGTAACTTACGTATATTATGTTAAAATTTAATTTAGGATTTATCATCTATCATTTAACATGATTATAAAATTTTCCTACATACAATGTTTTGTGGGACCCGCAACAAAAAAAATTCTGGCACACAAGATGAATCTCTATAACGTTAGACAACCACTTTTTCTACAACATAACTCTTATAAAATCATTTAATTTAATTTATAAAAAATTGTGGGAAGAGATGTATATGGTTGTAATCTCATTTAGAGTAGAACTCAACGAATAAAAGTGGGAAGAGTGGATGAAAGTTCCAAAATTACAGCTTCTTTTGGAACCAATTCTGCAGAAATTTCAACCTGAGTGGACTCACTCACTGTAGGCCAAGACATGACAATCGCAGCAATATAACGCTGTAAAGTGTCTTGCAAAATGGTGTCACGAAATCGTGGCCAATATAAATAGTCAGAAAAGAACTAGTAGTACAACCGGGAACAAGTTCATGAATCTGTGAAGCTTACAGAGTGTGTATGTATGTGATTGCGAACATGTGTTATGAACCACCATCAAGTCCTACCAACGCCCGACCTATTTCTTTACTGCATTCGTTTTCCAATGCATGATTTTGCTTATCTTTTTTGTCATCAAGTACCCATAACTCTCTGGCTTTTCTCTGTTGTGGACAGAGTATGGTGAAAAACTGAAAATAAATTATACAAGGGGCACCGTCATTCCCTGTTGCCATAGGTTTTTTTTTTTTTTAAGATTATCCTCGGTCCTATGGTTTTCTATTGACTAATCTGGACTTTGAAGTAGGTTGAAGATTAAGGCTTTAATCTCTCAAAAGATGATATTGGAAAGGAATCGAAAAAGTGCTCTTAGCTCCACCTGTTAGCTCATATGCGCCAATTGTCCATCATTTGGTAATAAACAATTGTTTGCTGAATTATTTTACGAATTAAATTCGATCTTCAAGTTTAAAATTAATAAAAAAGTTGTCGAAGTTACATAACTGGGCTCTAACAACAATAATGATATTATGATAGCACAAATATATGTACAAAATATTGAAATTTGTGGTTTGATATGACGATAAAAATTAATGAGGAAAATAAGTGTCTACTATATGATTTTATAAAATATAAGGCTTTAACTTTTCCATGCATAATTATTTATTTTTTTTGTCATTTTCACAAATAAAGGAGTGGGACTCACATAAAAAATGAGTGAATCCGCTGCAATAAGTTCGTGTCAAAAATTTTATTTATATAATCCTGGGAGTACTTGCATGTAAAAACTTCTATAACAATTACATAAATGTTTTTTTCAAAATATAAACACTTGTCTAACGGATCATAAAATGTGATCTACTCTTAAAATTTTCCTATTAGCTAATACAGTTATGTATTTTACTCTTTAGAATGTATTTTTCAATTTAAAAGAATTTAAATTTCAACGTTTGAATAAAGTTTAATGTTCCTTGATCAACAGAGCCAGTCGTCCAGTGTAGAATTAGGTATTTGCATTATCATTCGCTACTTTGTGGTTCCTTTATTCTTTTTGTGTTCCTAAAAAAAGACTTTCAGCATAGTTACAACTTTTAGCATCTTAATTAGTTTTTTTTAGTATTTAGAAGATATGTTTTTTAAAAAAACAAAAACAAAAAATTCAGGGGGTCCCTTTCTGACGTATGTAGAGGGAGGCGAGCATTTGTCCTCTCTCTCAACAATTTTTTATTTTTTTCAGTTACATGTAATATGTTTTTACATTCAATATATGGACTTTTGTAGTAACTTTGTAATTAACTCCTACATTTTCAGTGTATATTATAGGTTATTTGACGTGCTAACTTAATGAATCATTAAATAAGATATTTTTATTAAAAGGTACATAAAAATTTAGAACTTTATCTTTGACTTTACAAACTGCACAACATACATTTATATGTAAACTACAAAAAAAACTTATTTAACTATCATAAATTTAAAAAAAAATTTTTTTTTTGATCTTTTAACTATGTACTTATTACAACGTTACTTCTTTAATTATTAGCGGCATAAAATAGTCCTTTAATGTCAATTCAAGTCATCAAAGTAGTGCTTTAAGTTGATCTCTCAATAGGTGAAGATATGCACTTTATCATTTGGGTATATTTTTTAGTTTAATCGAAAATACAATATTTTGCCTATGCTAAGATAATAAAATAATAATATTTATTATATCGATGAATTAAGATATAAATGTAGCTCTTGATCCTATAAATTCATCCATTTGTTTGAATTATATACCGTTGTTTTGATTTTTTGAGTTTGCACAATATTTTCCTTCTATGTCTGCACGAATATGTTTTTTTATTTATTCAAATTATTTTAATTCGATTCGAATATTATCAGCTATTTTGCAAATATATGTTTTTCAATTCTTAAAACTAGAATTTAAGATCTCTAATTAACGAAGATAAACTTAAATTCTATTATTTATTTTTTTTGGTGTGGAAATTCTATTTTGATTTCAACGGTTTTACATATACCTCGTCAAAGTTTTTCGTTTCACTTTTCATTTGTGGCATTTGAGGGGTTTGTTTTTTCTGATGTTACTTTAGATAAATTTATCTAATGTTCATTAAAATGACATCATTTTGGAGCGGAAATCATTATATTTTTATAATTTTAATTTATTTCAGGGTTATAATAGTTTTTATCATTCTAATTTTTTAATTTTTCAATCCCAAAATGACATCATTTCGATGAATATTAGACAAAGTTGTCTAAAGTAACATCAGAAACTTTTTTCCCTTTGTTAAGTTCTATGAATCTTTTTCTTTTTACAAAGTTCTTTTCAATCTTATTGGAAAAATATTTGTCATTTTGAATTATGCAACTTTGTGTAATTTTTAATGAAATTATGTCATTTTGGTGTGCTTTTGTTATTTTTTTACATTTTTTATAAAATTAGGAAGAAAAAAAATTGGAGGTGAAAGAATGCAAAAACACACCCAAACGACGTAATTTCATTAAAAATAATACAAGTTATGTCATTTAGAATGATAACACTTTTTCCCAATTTTTTATTCTTTTTATTTTAGTTTTATTTTAATATCATAGTTGTCAAGTATTTATCAATAGTAACAAAACTTTAACAACTATAATTTATAATATATTTTTATGAGCATATAGAAACTCTTTTATTATAACTTCTTACATAAATCTGATACTTAACCCCGTAACAATAAAACATTATTAATTATGAAAATTAATAATTAATTAATAATATGTTAACAATTTCAAAAAAATTGTAAACATTCTCAAAAAATTAAAAAAATGATAAATATTTCAATATAAAAATAATAAATAACATATTATTATCCAATAAAGAATCGAACAAAAATATAATACTCGTGATATGGGGCATCAGGTTCAGTAAACGATATCTCTAATTATAAATCAAATCAAATTTTGTTCAATAGTGCATAATTGAGATAATATTAGTGTTGTAGGTATATAATTGATGTAAGTCAATAAGCAAAAAATATTCAAATTTGTCCATTATGGTTTTTTTCTTTGAGAAAAAAAGTTTGGAATTTTTTATTTTTTTTTGGGACCGGGCCGGGTCACCGGTTCTCATGAAAACTGGCCGGGTAGCACCGGTTCCGATGCATAGCCAGTCCATTGCTTCAACCGAACCGGTTACATGACCAGTTTACTAGTTCACGGATCGACCGGACCGGGTTGATTCGATTAACATAGCAGTTACAAAAGCAGCTGGTTTAATTTTATTTTTATTGCATAAATTAAAATATTTAAGGGAGGTTTATAAAAATATAGACTTGAACGGTTGGATATTTGATGGATGTATCCCGTGGAGGGTAAAAAATGTTAATGATAGAGACCAAAGCTCAACATAAGTTTCTCATGGTGTTGTGCACGTATAAAGCAAAGTGAGAGTGTGTGTGAGTGACTAGAGTGGCTCCATCTATGTGAAGAGTAATAACTCCAATAGAGAAGAAGAGTCCCTCAAAGTGTGGGAGAGAGAAAGCCTACAGCTGTGCCATATAGCTACTCTAGTTATTGAGACTAAGCATGTTGAATCCACTATTAGTATACATGGGTAGCACTGCAGGGGAATTTTTCAATAAAAATAAACTTGGTATTTTGATTGTATCCCTATTATATTCAAAAGAAGCCTTTAAATAGGCAAACCAATACAAAGGCTACGTACTGGAAAGAGGAGCAAAACAAACTCTTACAAACAGAATCTCTAAGATCCTAACAATCTCCAATATCTAAACTCCTAAACAAATATTATCTATAGTTACAAATAGAATCTCTAAGATCCTAACAATCTCCAATATCTAAACTCCTAAACAAATATTATCTATAGTTACAAACAGAATCTCTAAGATCCTAACAATCTCCAATATCTAAACAATCTAATATCTAAATCAATTAACAATCTCCAATACTCCCCCTCAAGTTGGAGCATGTAAGGATGAAATGCTCAACTTGGGAAGAACTCCAAGGAACGTGCGCTGTCCTAAGGCTTTGGTGAACAGATCTGCAAGCTGGGCAGAGGAACGAACATGAGCAGTAACTATGGTATTTGCCATGATATGGTCACGCACAAAATGACAATCCAATTCAATATGTTTCGTTCTTTCATGGAAAACTGGGTTTGCAGCTATATGTAAAGCTGCCTGATTATCACAAAATAATTCCATAGGAGTCGAGTGAGAGACACCAAGGGCGGCAAGGAAGGATTTAAGCCAAACTAGTTCTGCGGTAGCGGCTGCCATTGATCTGTACTCCGCTTCGGCTGATGAACGAGAGACAGTTACTTGTTTCTTCATTTTCCAAGAGATTGGTGAACTTCCCAACATAATAAAGAAGCCGGTAAGAGATCTTCGAGTGAGGGGACACGACGCCCAGTCTGAGTCGCAGTATGCATGGATTTTAAGATCACAATCTGAGCGCAAAAGGAGGCCCTGTCCAGGATTTATTTTAACGTACCTGAGGACCCGTATGACTGCTTCGAAGTGTGCTTGTTTAGGATGCTGCATAAATTGGGAGAGGATATGAACCACATAGCTCAAGTCTGGCCTTGTAATGGTAAGGTAAATTAACTTCCCAATCAGTCTCCTATATCGTTCAGGGTTCTCACATGCTGGCCCTTCCTCCAAAGCCAGGCGATGATTTTGCTCGATAGGAGAATGTGATGGTTTGCATCCACTAAGACCTGCCTCAGAAAGAATGTCTAAAGCATACTTTCGCTGACATAAGAACAAGCCCTTCTTGCTACGGGCAATTTCGATACCCAAGAAGTATTTCAAGTGTCCCAGATCTTTGATTTTGAAGCACCGATTGAGGTAGGCTTTCACGTCACTGCATGCTTGTGTGTCATTCCCTGCCAAGATGATATCATCTACATACACTAAAAGGGCCAAGAAAGTGGCTCCTCTTTGAAGTGTAAACAGTGTGTAGTCCGCTCTTGATTGGACAAAACCATACGTTGTCAAGGACGTGCTCAGTTTGGAGAACCAGTTTCGCGGAGATTGTTTCAAGCCGTAGAGAGATTTGTCAAGACGACATACCTTATTGTTTGAACCATTGCTGAAACCTGGTGGAAATCGCATGTAAACTTCTTCGCTTAGATCGCCATTCAGGAAAGCGTTGTGCACATCAAGTTGGTGTAAGTCCCAGTTTTTAGCAGCTGCTACTGACAGCAGCGTCCGAACACTCACCATCTTCGCAACGGGTGCATACGTCTCGCTGTAGTCTTCTCCGGCAATTTGATGGTTTCCGGCGATCACTAGTCGTGCCTTATAGCGTTCCACAGTTCCATCAGATTTATATTTAATTTTGTAGACCCATTTGCTTGGAAGAGCATGTTTTCCTGGAGGTAATTCAGAGATGTGCCAAGTGCCATTATCCTCCAATGCATTAATTTCTAATCTCATGGCCTCCACCCATCGTGAGTCATTCATGGCTTCGCGAAAGTTTTTAGGTTCTTGACCTGCATCGATGGCTGCAACAAAAGCTCGATGTTGCGCAGAAAAATTATTCAAACTAACATAATTACTCATTGGATACTGAATACCTGAGGTGAGATTGGTGTGGACGGTGGGAGGTGAATGTGTTTCAGCCATATGACACGCGTAGTCCTGCAGGTAGGAGGGCGGCTTTCGTGCACGTGGTTGACGTCGAGGAGAGGAGTGCTGCACTGCATGTTCCGTTGTAATCGGACGATCTTCTAATGGAGGCTGGAAAGCTGTTATATCAGGACTTTTTTCCAAACGAGAGTCACTCCCCCTTTCCTCCGAAACTGGTTCCTCAAGAATTGGAAGTTCAGAAGGTTGTTCTCTCACCATAGTCTCCTTGTCGATTGCGGGTTGTGCTGGAGGTGAGTTAGGCACAGGCTCATCTCTTGGTTTGGCTTGAAATGGGAATATATTTTCTTGAAAGGTAACATCCCTTGATACAAATCGTTCTTGTGTTTCCAAATCCAGCAATCTCCAACCTTTTTGTCCAGTGGGATACCCAATGAAGGCACAACGTCGTGACCGTGAGGCAAATTTGTCATGAGGTTTGGGTCGGGTGTTAGCATAGCACAAGCATCCAAATGTGCGCAAGGTACTGTAATCTGGTGCTTCTCCATTTAGTACTTCATGAGGTGACTTTCCTTGAAGGATTTTTGTGGGTGTTCTGTTGATCAAATGCGCTGCAGTGAGGACGCTTTCTTCCCAGAATTCAACTGGCATATCTGCATGAAAGACCAATGCTCTTGCCACATTAAGAATATGTCTACGTCTCCTTTCTACCCTACCATTCTGCTGTGGTGTATAGACACACGTGGTTTGCTGCAAAATTCCTTTCTCACTAAGGAGCCTCATTATTTTATTGGATTTGAATTCCGTCCCATTATCAGAACGTATTGTTTTCACACTCTTACCAAATTGATTAGTTACCATAGCCAGGAATTTACTTACTCGATCATAAGTTTCACTTTTGTCTGCCATCATAATACCCACAAACTCCTACTAAAATCATCCACAATAGTTAAAAAATAATGAGCACCCGAGAAAGAAGAAGTCTTGTAAGGTCCCCAAGTATCACAATGCACTAAATGAAAACAATCCTTACTTCGGGAATAGCTTAAAGGAAACACAGATCGAGTTTGCTTGGCACGTTGACAAACTTCACATGCCTTATTAATTACATCTTTATTCAAAACAAAATTAAATCTGGAATCAAAGATAATGCTTGATATGACGGGTGTCCTAGCCTGTTATGCCACAACTCCACAGATTTTCCTGCTCGAACTGTTGAAGCTGAAGCACGCGTGGACTGAAACACATATACTCCATCACTAAGTTCACCCAAACCAATCTCCCTCTTCAGCATTAGGTCCTGCAAAGAACAACTTTTATCAGTAAACGTCACTATATTTCTGTTGTGTTTCAACAATTGCGAGACGGAAATCAGGTTACATCTCAATTGAGACACATATAACACATTTTCCAGATCTAATTGTCCATCAAGTACAACAGTTCCTTCCTTTTTTGCACACGTGACAGATCCGTTTGGCAAGGTTACACACAAAGGTTGAATATTTGTGATTTTTTGTAAAAGGTTTAAGGACCCTGTCATGTGACGAGAGGCTCCACTGTCCACAAGCCATTGGATATGAGTATTCTTACCAGAGAGTTTTTCACTTGATGACCGTGGTTGATCGATCAGTGCCATCAACTTGTTGACAATTTCTGGTGTCAGCATCGAGTTTGTAGTGACCTGCTGCGGGGTGTCAGATGGCTGAGACATCACACGTTGGTTGTTATCCCAAGTCACCGCTGCATGCGCATGCTCCTGCATATAACGTCCCCCCGAACGTCCTCTTCCTCGCCCTCGTCCACCGGTTCTATTTGGTGGGAATCCAATGATATTCCAGCACTTGGAAGGATCGTGGTTAGTTTTTCCACAGTGAGGACATGGGAACCGTTCAGTCTGTTTCTCAAAGGGCACACGTTGCACTGTTTTCTCCATCTTCTCCTTGGATTCAACACGCGATGCATAGCCCACCACGTTCGCTCTTTCTTCTTGATTACGCGCTATGTTACGGTGAGTTTCTTCTTGTGTAACCGTGGCATACACTTTGTTCACAGAAGGCAGGGGCGAGCTATTCAATATTTGTGACCGTAAGTTGCCAAATATGGCTTCGTCCAAACCCATAAGAAATTGGTAGACTCGGTCATGTTCCCTCTATTCTTCAGTCTCCTTCGCGTATGCACATTTATCTCCACATGCACACGCCTTGCGAGCTTTGCTCCCTTCAAGCTCGTCCCATATTCCTCGCAGCTTTGTGTAGTATTCTCCCACACTGCTGCCAAGTTGTTTTATATTAGCCAAGCTCGTTTTGAGCTGGTACTGACGGGAGAAATTTTCCACAGCATACCTTTCTTTTAGGTCGTCCCAAAGATCCTTCACCTCATCAAAGCATTTGATGAATGGTTGGAGCTTTGGGTCAATGGTGTTGTGTATCCAGCCATTGATCATCGAGTTACACATCTCCCAAGCTTGCCATTCTTCTGCGTCTTCCTCGTCTGGTTTCTTCACGACTCCGGTTATGAATCCCAACTTATTTTTGGCCTTAAGTGCGTTTTTCATGAGCTTAGCCCAATTTTCGTAGTTGGCCTCTCCGCGCAGCAATACAGTTGTAAGCAAAATGCCTGGGCTATCTGAGTTTGCCAGGTGATACGGGGACGCCGGGTCCGACGGCTTCAACTTGCTGGCTCCTTCTCTGGCCATACTCGTAGGGCTAGCTTTCACACTTGTCTTCACAAACTTTGCGGAAAGCGTGGTTTATCAGGAATGCTCTGATACCAAAATAAACTTGGTATTTTGATTGTATCCCTATTATATTCAAAAGAAGCCTTTAAATAGGCAAACCAATACAAAGGCTACGTACTGGAAAGAGGAGCAAAACAAACTCTTACAAACAGAATCTCTAAGATCCTAACAATCTCCAATATCTAAACTCCTAAACAAATATTATCTATAGTTACAAATAGAATCTCTAAGATCCTAACAATCTCCAATTTCTAAACTCCTAAACAAATATTATCTATAGTTACAAACATAATCTCTAAGATCCTAACAATCTCCAATATCTAAACAATCTAATATCTAAATCAATTAACAATCTCCAATAAATAATAAGCTTTTATGGCTCATTATGAGTGTCCTCAGGAAAAATCTAAATGTGAGTTTTGATATTGAACCTAATTAATTGAGCCTAAAAGGACCTCCTGTAAGAACAAGACTGTTTTAAAAAATGAAATTTTCAAATGCACTTACAAAAATAGTCATAGCAATAACATAATAGATTAATAACTTTATTCTATTAGAAGAAATTTTATTAATTATATTTTTTTTTTGCATAATTTTGTAAAGATTGTAATGATGCATAATGATGAGCGTTGAATGAGACGGGAAGCACCAGGTAAGTTAATGCTCCGTCAGATTCAGATGCACTCATTCATGTCTGTGATGACATTGTGGTGCTCTGGCCATCACAAAACTTTGTCCACTAACACTCTTCCACGCATAATCACTTCTTAGCTACCCTCCTTACTGACACTTGGCCCCTATGGCTACTCTTCGTGCCTCCCCAAATCTTATTGTTTAACGCATTGCCCATAATTTCTCAAACCCAAACCAAAGTGCAATTACATGTATTTTTTGTTTTTGGTCACCTCTTCACCCCCAACAAGATGCGACGTTTCCTGGTTCCACCCAAGTTATCATGTCTACTTAAATTTTATCAACTTTCCTTTTCATTGTCTTCAATTCCTTGAGCTCTTCCAAATATTTCCAATTTGTCATTGTCATTATAATTTTCTTTGCTTTTTTTATGCATGTTCTTCTAAGGACCCCCTTTTTCTTTCCTATACCAAAATAAAGCAAGCATTTAGGCTTAAAAGTATTCGTTAAGTTTACTAACAAAAATGATGGCTCTTGTTTAATTTGGTCATTTGGTGCTTTTTTACCTTGTTCATGACCAATGCGTGGCTGTTAAAGTTCCAAGCGAAGAAAAAACTAGCTAGGGAAGTGATGTGGGATATAAGGGTCATGTTTTTCCAAAAGTTTGTTTTTTGGAGCGTAATTACTGAAGTTGTTCATGGTTGTGACGTGAAAAGGGGCTTCATGTGGCTGAATGATAGACTGGGTAGTTAAGGTTACATTATGGCTTTCTTTTTTCTAGTACTCTATTGCTTCGACCAAAAGGACAATTTATCTTTTATTTATACTTTTTCTACAGTCAGTCTCCCGCCTCAATTTAAACCCGTACAAAAATAAAAAGTTGTTATTCTTAATAGGAAAAGTGTGCGTCTCATTTTAAAGGTTATAAAGTTATGTCATTTTAAGTGAGAGAAAGATATAGATAAAGGGGGGGAGAGTGAACCAAAAATAAAATAAAAAAAGTGGATCTCACCTCTTTGTGAGAATGAAATGACATAAGTTGGGTCATTTAAAAGGACAAATACTTTTCTCACTCTTAATTATTAATTCATCTATATTCGGTAACTCACATATTGCTAAAAGGATAGGATCCGTTTACAAACTTTTTTTTTTGCAATTTCCACTAAGTACGACTGGTCGTACTTAGTGTAGTTTATAAGAATTTGTAAACAAAAAAGTTTGTAAATATAATTTGCCCCCTGCTAAAATTAAGATTAGGGAAATATGTTTGTCTTTTTAAATGACACAACTTATGTCATTTTACTCTTACAAAGAGATGGGACCCACACCTTTATATTTTTTTTGTCAATTTTTTCTCCTTCTTTATCAATCTTTTTTCTCACTTGAAATGGTACAATTTTACATCATTTAAAATTCTATATAGTTTTCCTTTTAATTATATCTGAAATCATGATGATATCCATACCCATTTCAAATTATACTTATAATTCGAAACCAAAAGTATGTATTAATCCAAATTACTATGGCAAGTGAAACTATTGGACCTTTGAATTTGTGACCGCTTAATTTAACTTTTACTGTTACTGACTTGAAAAAAAAATATATATATAAAGGAAGGATTTTCCTATTTTATGACATGCAATTGCCATGAGAATAATGTTAGTTATGTCTAATCTAATGTTATACTATTGGGTTTATACTTCTTATGCAACATAGCCTTCTCAAGATACATTCACATCATTTTGCGTACCAATATTTTTAATTTTTTTATTTATTTTTTTCAATGGGACCCACCTGAGGATGTATGTGTTACAAAAAATGCTCATCTTATTTCATATATAAACCCCTATACTATTACATAAAATAAAGTTTCTGCTTTTGAGTTTCATGTTATTATGTTATCTTAAAAGTTTTTTCTACTAAATTTTAATAGTTTTTATAAGTTAGGGGCTTAGGGCACATTGATTAATCTGTTTCTTCATTTACGTAATCATTATTAATACCTTTAATTGCATATTTACTTTTAATATGTATATTTTTACACATGTCTTATTTATTCTTAATTTTATAATTTAAATTTTAAATAATCATTTATCTTATCTTTTTTAAAATATGTTTTTAATAATTCCATAAAAAAATAATCTCTGATTTTATTATAATAATAGATTTTATTTTATTTTGTAATTCCATACTATCTACCGGTGCTAATCTAGTTAACAATTCAATGAATGCATATATAATAAAGTTTGTTTGGAAGATATTTCAATCGGTTAATTGTTTCACGACTAGTCCGATTCGAAACGGGTCCGGGACTGAGATTTTAAACCTCTTTTAAAGATGATATATGGAGGAGGATCAAATGAATGCTGTCATCCCTAGTGCTCAATTCCATAGCGACAATTGAATTATCGTCCTTTCGTCACATATAATAAAGTTAAGGCGGAGGAGATACGCATATTGTCTCCTATTTTCGACAGTTTTGAATTGCAATTGTAGCTTTCCTGACTATTATGTACCCAAAGCCTTATTTGATGCAATTATCCAAATAATACAATATGAAAATGATATAACTAATAAAACTGTCATATGTCTAAAAAAAAAAAAAAAACTGTCATTTTCTGACAAAAATTGTCGCCAGAAACCTCGCCCTCATGTTGTAGACATTTTAATTTTCAAACATATTGTTGCACAGACCAAAGATAACGCGTTATTGGTTGAAAGTGAAATATTCAGGGACAACAATAGAACGATACAATACAAGATCTTTCTTACACGATAAGGAAGATACACTCCTGGGTTTTACTTTTATTGAGATCTCAACTTTGGACTTCATATAAGAATATCATTATTTTAATGTGGGATTTGTCTTGGCCTTGCCATAAATAAATACTTAAAGACAGGATTAGGAAAATAAAAAAGAGTTAGGAAACAAATGGGTTTGGTTTTACACATGCTTTATCCTTAAACTGCTGCGACAATTAGAACAAATCGCTGCCGAAAGTTTATTGAATTTTTTGTTTTTAAAAAAAGGTCAATGTATCTTTTTTTTTTCCCTGGAGAAGATCCAAGAAATATAATTGTGGTCTTTTTCTGTGCCCTTGCATATATTAATATTGCTATGCTTGGACGGCATCAATGTCACTCAGTGTTCTCTTGCTGTGAACTCCACCACCCAATTTGCAGCACCACCATGTTTCCTAGGGAATTTTGGGTTTGCTTTTGTCACTTTTATCAACTTAATTGTCACGCTTGGAATATATATAAGAATCTCTGTCGTGATTGAGGCTCTACCTATGTAGCTGAGTGCGGTAGACATTAAGTCACTTGGATATATAATTGAAGGTTCTAATTGAGTGTAAATTATAATCAATGCTTCTCATACGAGGGGAATTAATTTTATGTTATTTTTTACGCTAAAATTGAAGACATACATAGTAAAGAGCATCTTATAGCTTCATAGTTTATATTATCATCACACATATCAGATATTGTTGATGGATCAAATGAAAATTGAAAAGCAGTCTAGGGGATGTGATGAATGATGATGAGGGTGATAATTAATGTAGAGAGCATAAGGACTGTCACGAATCTCTAGAGTTTCCTGAAAAATATTTAGACAAAGATAAGGGGTACGAAAGTTGTTTGGCAAGGTGTGTTTGGCATCTTCTACCAGCGGAGGAAAGGGACAGGAACATATTTACGGTGGAAGAAGACGACAAATCCTTCTCTATCTGCATTGATTGGTTTGACATTCAGGTCATAGCCCTTATCTCTCTCTCTCTCTGCTCAGTGTATGCCTTATGTTATGGTAAAAGGGTAAGCAATAAACTCTGTCTAAGCTTGATCATTCTCCATACTCCATTCAATGGGGTCCTTACACGCGTCACCCCACTAGGACACACCCTACGCACTCTATCCCTCTGTCTGCTCTCTGCCACAATAACCTCATCATCAATTACTGCTACAATCATGATTCATGATTTCTCATTTTTTTTTCTTGCATGGAAATGCAGACTTCAGAGTACGATCTTCCCATTACTTTGCATGGAAATTAAGGCTATACGGTTTCGTTTAGTTTAGTACAATCTAGATAAGCTGGTTGCAATTTAATTTGTTGGTTAACTTGTTTCACGGAATTCCCCTCTTACTCACTACTTATATTGCGGTCGGTGGGTTGGGTTGGGTTATATTTTTAGGACTATTTCTTAACATCATTAGTTAATTAAGTATTTATATGATTTTTGTGGATGCTGAGTTAGTCATGAGTTAACATCTACGTTTAGAGTGGTGATTTTTGATTACTTCCATTATTCATGAGTTATGACCCAAAGCCTGATTTCAAGGAGTTTGACGCATGCGAGTGAAGTGAGAATATAATCGGGATTGCATTGTTTTTTGTAGCCACCTTGGTCAATTTTGTCTACTTACTAAATTTTATGGTATTATTCAACGAGAAACAATAGGCTTTTTGTGATTTTGGTGTCCACAAAAGGCATAGCATCAGATGAAATGATTTAGAGTTTTGATTTGCCCATCGAGACAATATATACAACGACATAAATGCATGCAGTCTAAAGTTTCTTTTTGTATATATGGGGACATAAAATTCTTATTTTCTTGAAGATATTGCATTGGAAAGCTTATAAGGACAATTCGTTTATTTGGTGCCGAATACTCTAACTTCTATCCCTCTTTGGAAAAAGATTAAGGATTTAATACTATCAATGATATAAAAAAGACCACTTTGCTTACTGCATTTGTTTTGCAAACTTCTCTGTTTCAAACAGAAATGCACAAGATAGTTAAAAGCCTCTTTAAATTATGGAAAGTTGGGGAAGGGGCTCCTTTTCTATTCGACTATTCCTATTCAACAAATTAACAACTTTCCAAAAGAAAACATGATTATGAAAAGTATTGACACAGATAGATCACTTTACTTTTCCTTCTGCTTTTATTTAAAATTTCTAGATATGAAACAACCAATTTTGAACCGGTTCTAGTCAAACAAAGTACTCCAAAGCAAGGAACAATGATATGTAATCAATTGAGTAGCATGTGATTTTGATTGCTTTCTTAAGAGAACATTTGAAAAATGTGGAATATCCCATTGCAAACCCATAATTTTGGATCGGAAACTATTACCCACCACAACTCAGATTTAATCGTACGTATCTCAGAGCTATTTAATACTATTCCTTATGTCTGCATGCTGCCCTTTTAATATTTGTCAAGAAAAAATTATGAGAAAATTTTAAATATAGGACCTATTTAATTTATTTTCTTAAAGTTTTGAACTTTTTATCTTAGCACGAGATACATATAAACTCGTTTGCCAATAGCGTTGAAGTTGCAATGATTGTTTTAAAAGGTTGCATGAAAACCACATATTAAGTACAATTTGTTATAAAAGCGTTACAGATTGGGAGATGAAATTTGAATTAATAAACACTTAATCTAAGCAGAGTCCGTATAAATTTTAATGCAAGTGCATCAAATACATAATTTTAGCATCGAATCTGTCATGTACTCTTTTTTGGGGGGTTATTGAATCCATCTTATACTCGTGTAACTTGAGTCACGCGCACCCACAAAAGAATGTCAAGGGATTGTACCAAATAAATGTTTAAAAGAATTATATATGCTGATACAGAGCGATCATTCCGGAAGAAAAGACAAAAGCAAACGGTGCATTTGAACATGGAACGCCGTTGAAATGGCTTCCTTAAATACTATTTGTCACCTATTTTTGAGACAACGTGATACTTAAGAGTGTTATTCTCAGCACCGCAAAAGTTGCTTCTCATAACTTTTTTTTCACTTTTCTTTTCCTCCAGTTTTCTTCTCATGTAATGTCAATAGAAATCCATCCTTTCATGTTTTAATTAATATGAGTACCTTATAGGGAATTTTAATCATACCAAGAAAAATTAACACTGATGATTTTGTAATTACCTATTCTTATTTTTTTTTTCTCTTTCTTCCTTTATCACCATATTAATTTATCTCTGTATTATTATGATTTCCTAACATAAGATGATTATGATAATTAATACATGAAGAAATTTACTCCCAATATCAACATATTTGATATTTTTGCTAATAATATTTTTTTATATTTTTATTTGAGAAGTGATGAGACTGATCACCTTTTATGATGTAAACTGTGAAAGTAATTAATAATCTTAAACTAATTGGTAACTTGAGTAATATGCTTATGGGTTATGGGTTAGTATATGGAGATCGAGGATGAAGAAAATATTTTCAGTACTACTTGAGTATTGAGTACTCTGGTACATATCAAATTTGGCAAAAAATAATCTATTTATACTACCTCTATCTTTTTAATTATATCTTCTTATATCCTCTTTTTTCCCTATTTGATAAGGGACTATTCGCGTTTCACATAAAATGTACGGACTAGGCGACTACGAGGAATCTAACATATAGAGTAATACATAGAAGGTGTGAACTGACTTAATGGAGAAGATATCTTTGTTCTACATTTGCATTGATGGATATGTAAAAGTTCCATTTAACAAAATGTTGAATACATATTGATAGGAAGGCAACCATTCAAGCACTATGATATCAAAGCGTAGCCCGTGCTAGACATTATAGTAAATTAATAAGTTTGCCGCATCGATTAGCGGAATGAAAGCTTAAACTTTTATTTGTTATCTTGTTTTGAGTTAATTTTTCTGTTTGGCTTAGCTTGCAATACAGATTTCCAAAGGTCTATGATGTTAGGGAGTCTACTGTCTAGGATGTACTTGTCTCTCACATGTATACATTCTCTAATCATTACATTTAATCTATTTATTTAAAACTTATATGACTGTAGCAACTTTAATTCGCACATACTCATACGAACTTGGGTTAGTAATGTTTAATTGAATCACTATAAATTAATAAAAGACGTTACATTAATTAATTAATTAGAAGAATAATTAGAAGTTTGATAAAAAGTAGGGGAAAAAATAATGGAGATTGTTGTAATTTTGGGAACGTATTTCACAAACAATAAAGATCGCACCAAAACAAGAATATTAAAAGAAATCATAAAAAAGATAACACAAGGATTTTACAGGTTCAGAAACTCAGTATTAGTGAGTTTCCTACGTCCTGAGGCCTAAGGAGGGTTAAACACCCTCTGATATCACACTTTATTAGAAGTATAAAGAATCACAGGTATAGAGTTGTTGCATACAGATACATCAATATGAAAATAAGCATGTGGAGAAAACCGAATGAAAACAACAACTCAACAAGAAAGAAAAACTCTTGAAACATGCATCAAGATTACAGATCTGAAACATATAAACTCAGAGAGTAGGAAGATGAAGAAGATGTCACCAATCGTCACAGGACAGCATAGGAAACGTAGTTCCTATCACCGGATCTACACGCTAAGCACCGTTAGCTCCACCGATCCTCCTGATTTAACAAGCACTCCACCGTTTGAGCTCCAACCGAGAATATATACCGATCAACAGAATCACCTTGTTGAGATGAACAAGGTTCTCCACTGCAGCTAACCGAGTTACTCACTCTATAAGTCAGATCTGGACAAAGTCTCTCCCTCACACAAACCCTAACCAGCAAGAACCTTCAAGAAGGTAGAGAGAAGAAAACTTTTCGTCTGAAAATCACCCAAAAAGCCACACACCCACATAATGCGTTTTGCCTCAGCCACTAGGGATAATAACCACAACCCATTCAAAACGACGCCGTTCCAAATGAGGGTTACACACACTCGAGTGGGCTGCAGCAACGGATGAGGCTGGGAAAAGGTTGGGCCAAGCATACATTCGAAGCCCAATGAGAATGAGAGCAAAAATAACAGAGATAGCCCAATAAAATGTTTGGATAAAATACATACAACAGAGATGATAGGAGAACGGCATACCAGATACAAAATTTGACCGTTAATATAATAAATATATGAATAGGATATTTATGTTTTTTTTTTAATATTTATTTTACCTATTTCTCTTCAATATTATTATATTACAATCAGAATGGCCCTATACCTTTTTCTCTTTGCTCCTCCTGTTAGTTAAGATTGTAATCTAACGACAATAGAAAGAAAAGATTAAATAGACGTAAAAAAATTAACATAATATTCTATCTCCTATACATAAAAGAAGGATTTTTTTTTCTTTCTTTGCATTATAAATTGATACCAACATATATGATGTTTTAGGACTTTTAGCTTTGGTTTCGAAAATGGGTTGTAATGGTTTTTTTTTTTTTTGAAAGGTTTGTAATATCCTCTGCAAAAGGCAACTTGGTTGAAGAATCTATCGTTTAACTTTCGGTAATGTTGGCGAAAAGAACATGCTTATGATTCCCATATATTGTCTCAACTACCATTGGACCCACATTAGCCATTTCCAAAATTTTCACCAGTTCGACACTCGAGATGTTATATGCATAGACAAGTTCGATCCATATCATTTCATGACTGTTGATTTCTCTCTCTCATTCTCCTTTTTTCACCTTTTTCAATAAATAAAAGGAAAATGTTATTCTTATTTTACATAGAGTAATTTTACTATGATAGAACTCACGATTAAAAGAAAAAAAGAAAATGGGTGAGAGTTTCAAAATGAGATAATTAACTCATGTAAAATGAGAATAATATTTTCCTAAATAAAAAAATAAAAAAATAAAAAAATCAATGGTTCGTAAGATGTTTATGTATATTTCCCTTTTCTGCGTAAGTACAGATTTATATTTTTAGATCTGCCAAACAGTTTTCATGCACACACAAAAAAAAATTAGTGGGATCTATTAAGCAGAATAAGAGAAAGTAAAAAAAATGGTTTCACTCACTCTTTTATATATACATAAAATAATTTTATCTTATGCAATATAAAAAAATATTTTTCCCAATGTGGTTGAAGGTAAAGGTAATATGAAATAACCCAAATAGTGCAGCTTATGCTTACAGATCATATACCCAAAATATTAAAATAATAAGAAGAATAATAAAATAGTATTAATGGTCTTTTCTCAATATATATATATATATATATATATATATATATATATATATATATATATATATAAGGCAGGATATTCTTACACCGATATAAGAGTTAAAAGTCTTACACTTAATTTTGACCATTGATCCACTTGTATCCAATGGTTCACATTACTAAAAAATTTGAGCCCTAAGATATAAGTGTGATTAATGGACAAGATTAAGAGTGTAACTTACACTGGTGTAAAATGATCCTGACCCTATATATATATATATGAGATATGATTTTCTCATGTTGCATGAGAATTCAATTCTCATGTTGTGACTCAACTAGTGGTGGGTCCTACATTTATTAAAAAAGAAAAAAGAAAAGAAAAGTTTTGCACGCAAATTGAAGGGTCACAACATGAGAATTGAATTCTTATGCAACATGAGAAAATGTTTTCCCATATATATATATATATATATATGGGATTTGATTTTCTCATATTACATGAGAATTTAATTCTCATGTTGTGACTCAACTAGTGGTGGACCCCATATTTATTAAAAAAGAAAAAGAAAAGAAAAGCTTTGCACGCAAATCGAAGGGTCACTAACATGAGAGAGTTGAATTCTCATGTAACATGAGAAAATATTTATGTATTATATAAGTGGAGGGGACATACTATTACGATCCACATGGGCCAAATGTGTTGTACAAGTATATGCTCTCTGAAGGCCTCAAAAGATGAAAATATTATTGTGTTGGATTGCAACCCAATCTATAAGCGTTTTATTGTTGGGCCAAACATTGGACTGCAATAATGGTTTAACTCCATTTGATGTGTGGCAGCTGGCCAAATCATTCTGACTCAAGATTAAAGACTTTCTCTGGTATTGTTAAGTAAATGGGTATAAAAGAAGGGTTTTATAAAAGTTATGTTGTATGAAAAGTGATTGTGTTATGTTATAGAGATTCATTTTGCATGCCGTAATTTCTTTTCTTGGTTTCAAAATATGCGGGCCCCACAAAATGTTGTGTGTGTAGGAAATTTTTTGTTGTCATGTTAAATGACGAATGCAAACCTCATAAAAGAAAGAAATCTAATGATTAATTGTCCCACTAGATGAATTCTACCTATGAAATGTTGAATATTGCTTCAAGAATTAAAGATGTTTTTCCAAAATACAAGAAAAGATATCCACACTACAATTGTTTATAGTCTACTCAAGAGTGGGAAAATGTTGATAAGATATGTCATTTATTAAAAAAAAATTCTCATGCTGCTAATATCATATCAGGTAATGATTATCCTACAACAAACTTAACTTCCGGAAGTTTATATGGTCAAAGTAGTGATTGAGAAAACAATTGAAGATAGTTATGATTTTATGAGAGGAATGACGAGATTTATGAAAGAGAAATTTGATAAATATTAGGGGGAATGCAATTTTTTGATGGCCATTGCTAATGTTTTGGACCCAAAGTGTAAATTAGAAATGTTGAGCCTTTGTTTTCCTCTTATTTACAAGTCAAAATTTGGTGCCAAAGTTAACATAGAAAATGTGCATCAAGCTTTAGAAAACATTTACAATGATTATTTGCAAGAAACTTTTTCTAATAGAGATCTTAGAATTAGGGTGGAAGGATCTTCCTCTTCTCTCCCTTAATTGAAGTTTCACAAGATTCTGAATCTGGGTTTGCTCAATTCGTGAACATGATACGTGTAAGAGAACCTACTCATTCAATTAAGTCAGAGTTGAAGTGTTATCTTTAAGAGAATGTTTATATAAGTAAGGACTCATCTTTCATTTGATGTCTTTGAATGGTGGGAGAGCAATAGCATGAAGTATAAGATTTTATCAAAGATGATAAAATATATTCTAGTAGTACCAGTCTCTACAATCGTATCAGAATCGACAATTAGTGCTGGATTGATGCTTATCGAGCAAGTTTGGCTGAGAATACAGTTCAAGCATTAATTTGCGGTGCATATTAGTTACGTAATAAGTATGACATAAAGAAAAAATTGAAGGTATTAATTTACTTAATTTAAATTGTTTTATATCTTATGATATTATAATTGAATAACAAAAATAATCTTTTTTTGTAGGAAGAGGAAACATTGCAATATATTAAATTGTTGATATGAGTACTTTACATTATTTTACGCTGAATTTGAAGTCTTTTGCTTTTTTGGATATGCAGATTTTTGTACTACTTTAGTTTATTTGTTATGCAGACTTTTTGAATGATTTTATTTTATATTATGCTATTTGGATATACATAGAATTTATGAATCTTTATGAAATTATTACGGTTGATGATCGCATAATTTGTTTGAATAAATTTTTGTTGTATTTCTTTTTAACAGGCTAACAAGCAATTTTTTGTAAATAAGTCATGCCGCAAGTCAATAATTGTATTCATAATAGGTTACAGGCTTGGTAAATTTGACACATTTAAATACAGGCTTAGCTTTTCAAAATCAAAGCCCAGCCCGACCCGGCCCATTTACACCTAATTGCAACCTTATTAAAAGGGGCGAGGGTAATAATAAGAATGGAAAAAAAAAATATCATTGCCTAAATTTGCTATAGTTTTAGACATAGAAAAATTGATTTTTTTCTTTTATGTTTGCCACTTTGTATTAAATGTGGTTAAAACTTTTACATATTTTGTTATGTACCTTTCTCTTTTATCTCTATTTTAATTTTAATTGTTGGAGATCGATGTTCAACTTCTTAACACTTTTGCACCAAGATATCTACACTTTGTATTTGTAAGTTATCATAATTGTTATTTTCTATGAATTTATTGATTACATATTTTTACATGATGTTGTGTTCTTATGCTATTGAAGAACTTATTTCTATTACTTGGTATGGGAGCTATATGAGTTACGTCAAGCTGGGCTTTAACCTAAATGAGTTAAGTCCATGTAAATATTTCAACTCTAACTTAGTTTGATAGTTTGAGACGAGCCAAATATAGACTTGCCTAAGTTGTGAAGTCTATTGAGCTTTCAAAAAGGACATATTCCACTCTAAAAATTATAGATTATGATTACTTTGTTTCTTTTGTATATTTATATTAATGGAAAGTCATAATAGTATAATATTTGAAGCTACATTATAATTCAAGATATCGACAATTTAATTGTATTACTGAAAATCATAAGACATTATTTTATAGGCCGGGCTTGATGGTTTAAAGAATAGACCTTTTAAAATAGGCTTGTGTCTTGATTTCTAAATAAGCATTTTAATGACTTTGAGCTCATCTATTTGTAAAAGGGATTAGGCTAAACCAAGTTAAAGGCAGGTCAAATTATAGGTCCCTCACAAGCCATATGTTTCATTTACACCATTAATTAGAGCTATGTAAAATAATATAAAATATCTATTACAAATTTGAATACTATACTTTATTAAGAATGAAATGTGTATGATGGTCTATATATGTAACTTTTCCATTATTTTATCAACCCTTCATTTACCTTTGTCTTGGCATTCAATTTTTAGAATAAAAATTAATGGAAAAAAACACATATATATACAAAATTATACTTGAAAGTGACGAATGAAATACTATATTTTCATTTATTTATATCATTATATGTTTTTTAAGTGTAAGATTATAAATGTTACATATAATTATCATACGGTGGTGAAAGTTGATATATAAATTGGCTGAAATTTAAAAAATATTGTTAGTGCTTATTTAAATTATATTATTTATTTTAAGATATATATATTGAATGCCTACCCAATCCAATTGATTAATTATTATTAAAACAAAGCATTGGGTTCATGGATTTTTCTAAACAAAGCATTAGATACTAAAAATTATAAATCATTATGCATATAAAAATAAATTGACCTTATAACACATCTCAATCCAAAACCTTAAAGCATTGAAAAAATTTATCTACTCATATATTCTTCACTTAGTTTATTTCCAACTAATGTGAGACTTTATTGCTTACATTTGAAATCCCTATATTCTTCCATTCAAGTGCGAGTTACAAACCCAATATTTTTTCCCCTCAAGCGAAAGCTTACAAAGAAAAGCCTTCATAAAATAGGTTTGGGGATATTAATAAATTCAAACCACATTAACCACTAGGGGTGTTCATGATGTGGATTAGATCGATTTTGGAAGCAAAAATCATCTGATCCAATCTCTTTGGTTTGATCATGTAATCATCCATTCAATTTTGATTTTCTTTTCAAATCCAATCCAATTTTATTCGGTTTGGATTGGATCAATTTTCAGATTTTTGAAAAATCTAAAATTTGTATGATGGTTATTGCGTAAATAGCATATCTTTTGTATATATTAGTTTTGTAAAGTTTGTACAATCATTATTGTCAATCTAGAAGTACCAGCAAACGATAATCTAATTTTCAATATAGTATGACAAAAAGTTGAAACTGAGTAAACTCAGTTTCAAGTATTTATCACCTGTTGGATAAGAAGAAAAATTAGACAATAACAAAGTAAGGAAAATTAATCTCAATTATTAATAAAAAAATCTTAAAACAATTTTGTATTTTAGATTTTGGCACATAAGTTTTATAGTAGTGTCACATTCATGTGAAAATTATAAAACTAAATAAAAACAAATCCTTAACTCAATTCAAATGCTATATTTATGTAGCAAAAAATTCTTACTTTTATAGTATCCTATCCAAAGGTTGAAATCATAATCACAATCACGGTAGTAACGAAAACTTGCTAGAATGTACCAATATTTTTTCTTGGGTTTAGCTGGGGTTAATGAGTATTGGGTTTATAATTTTTTAGACTATAATTGGATAATAGGCCCAAGTAGGTAGAAGGGATTAACATTGGATCGGTTTGGATTGAATCGATTTTTACCGACCAAACAAAAAACTGATCCAATCCAATTAAAATTTGTGATTTTTTTTTATTTTCGGTTAATTCGATTATCAATTTTTCGATTTGATCACCACGGTTTCAATCTGATTGGATCGGTTGTTGAGCACTCCTCCTAACCACCATCTCCAGATACTCTCCCTGATCAAATACATGGGTGACCCAGTTGAACAATCGACTCTGATGCCACTATTAAATGATGACAAAAGAAGCAACGAATCACAATAACAAATGAGTTTGACACCACATAATTCTTGGTGATGGAAAATTATGTGGTTTCATTAATTGTTGTAACGAATAATTGATTGACTCCATTATTATTAATAATGGTAAATTATTTGACTCCATTATTATTGGCTAGTGTAATCAACAAAATATTCCTTTGAGTTGTGTTAATTTACAATTATGACAATTTGTTTAGGGGGTAACAAGATAATGTATACATCGAGGAGTTGGAGTGAGTGAGCTTTTTGAGAAAGAAGAAAATGAGAAAATCTGATTGTATTAGAATTAGCGAGTGTATACGAGATTCTTGGATTTAGGAAATATTTGAGTGTTTTATAATGTGTCCTCTGAAATTTGTCATTACAAATTTGATATCTCCTATGAACTTAGTCCAGTGCGATGTTAAATTCTATTTTCCAATTTATTATAACTTTACAACAACATTATTATTAAAGTCCGCATAATATTCTATATATCCATGAAATTCCATACTAAATGATAGAGAAGAAAATCCAAACATTTTAAGAATCGGTTTTCATATCTTAAACATCCTTTTAATGAATGTCATCATTTAACCAATCATGCTCTGTATATAAAAGTATTAGTACTTTTTGATCGATTTGGGAAAATTGGGAATGTCTATTTAGATGTTAGTATTTGTGTCTTAGAATTAGTATGCTCGCGGGAGTTATGAAAGAGACACCGCGAATGGTAACAAATCATTGTGCATAATAACAATGGCGTATAGCATAAAGCGTGGAGTGTGTGCATAATGACAGTCAAAAGAATATAGATTTCAAAGAATTTATACTTGACAAATTTAATCCTTTATTTATAAAAAGGATTACGTGTAGCTGAAGAGTCATGATATGAGTTAGATTTTTACGGACAGGATAAGTAGACTCACCCCCGACAATTAATTATGAAGGCCAGGAGGATCCTCACCCTCGGTAAACAAAGTCCGAGATATGCTACCCCTCGGCAAAAGTCCTAGATGGCCGGCGTCTGGCCAACGTCCTATCTAGGCACATGTTTATCGTCATTTATACACTATTGTATTAGTTGTTGCAGGTTTTAAATCAGAATAACCAAACATCAAAGACCCAAGTCACTGAGCATCATCTACCATACACTCATATCATCAACGAGTTCTGTTGTTAAAGAAAGGAATATACATATTTATCAACTATGAAGACTATTAATCTCTCCCTCGGAACACATTATCTTCTCCAGCTTTCATCTACTATATTATTTGTCACCATCGAGTTTTATTGTTGAAGAAGGGAACATATATATTTATCATCACAATCTCCATCACCTCTCTCTTTTGGAACAAATATCCTCTCCAGAAGCTTTCATCTATAACATTATTTTCTCAAAGCTCTCATCTACTACTTTATTTTCTCACAAAGCTCGGATCTGCAATCTCGTTGACTTTATTTTATCAAATCATCAAGACATTCTTATTCCAGTTGTCAACATCTCCAGGCTACTTGATTCAACATGGGCTCGACAACTTGTTCTTACAATTAAATTATCGCTACTTCAACAACATTTGAAGACCTGCCTCAATAGTAAGCGCATCTTTGAAAACAACGAAGTTCAACACAATTGCAAGCTATAATAGAAGATTCTCTTGAAGTATTCAAGCATCGTCAATCAGACAATCCATACTCGATGACAACAAATAAACAACTCATGAAGGCTGACATAATACCGATCAGTTACATTGTATCCTGCTTGGAACACTACACACTACGGGTATCCGGCCCAAGCTGCCATATATCTTGGCACCCTGCTCCGCAATCTACCAAGCTGGGGGCTCCTGTTCTGGATACTACTCACTTTAGGCCCACCAGTCAGGTCCAATCTCCTAAGCCCATAGTGTAGAACATTTTAGAGGGCACTCATGGCAAGCCATAGAGGCTCACCACTAGGACATTTTCCTATCCTTGCACTGATGCCCATGTACACTGACAGTGGGCAGCATGTCTTGTCTAAGGACAAGACATGGCTCGGAGACAGCTGATGGGCTGACCAACGGTCTCCCCATGAAAGGAGGACTCTCCTCTCTAAATACCCCTCTCACACATGGAGAGGGGACCTTCTTCTCCATCTTCTACCTATGCTGTTACTCTGCCTATTGAGAGTGTAACAGCCCATTGTACACCGATATTGTTAACATTAATTATGATATTAAGCGTAGTTACAATCACAACGATTCATTTATAAAAATGCGAATAAACTTTTTCCGATTAAAGATCTGTGATCGTAACTGAAACACTAGCGGAAGACTTACTTAAACTATTTATACACTTTATTTTACTACATATAAGACACTAAGGGGTTCCCATAAACCCACTTAGCCAATTCCTCACTTTTACATTTTTACCAACTTAACCAGATTCAGTAATTTATTTTTCTGCGAACTCAAATCAAAAATCCAAACCTAGAATCCAGGTAATCTTTTTCCCTTATTCAATTACCTTTCTAACAAGCTATCACACACTCGATTCCGAGCTCGTGAGCTCCGGTTATCGCCGTTTGAAGTTGGACAAACAACATTGCCCACCAACTCCAAAATAGCTCAAAACCTCCAATCTTCACAGAATATTCTGCATCTAACCACAAGGCCACTGTCTCTCAAACTTTTACACCATAAACTAGACACCTCAAACTTCGATTTGATATATCGTATGCTTAATTTGACCAAGTAACGAAGCGGGAATTAATTTCCCAACACAGACCCGAATCTGCCCACTGGTACTGGCCAAAACAAGGCAGATTGTGCCATCAGCCACCATGGGCTGCGCACACCACCAATGATTCTAGGATTTTGACACAACGTAGGGGACATCTTAAGCTTCAAAATGGCGTATGGCACGTCCCAATCGGACCACTGTGGAGAGAGATACGCTCTCCCGAAGTTCACCCAAAAACTGCCAATTCTACAGAAAATTCGCCAGAGTTTCCTTTGTATATCCTAAAATCCCCAATTTTGCATAAGTTGTTTAACACTACCATTATACCTGGAATCCAGCAAAATCCAATGGGTGGCACACACAAGGACCAACAACGCCTTGGGGCACTTACAACCCAATCCAATTTACACTTAAAACATAAGCAGTTCACTTTCAAATCTTTTATAGTTTCAATCACCAACTTTCAATTTCATGCATAATTCATCATACAGATAATCATAAATATAAAATAGGCCTAAAGCCCTTCCATCATAATAAGCATACATCCATGGTATATTTACAATACTGAATTACAATTACACTTACAAATTTAACTTCAATTTACAATAATCCACATATTACAACTTTACTTAACAAATGAATTCATAACTAAAATGACAAATATGATACATTGAAGCAAAATATGCATCACTACTCCACTCATCATCATGCGGGCTTCTTGCCCGCTGCTCCGTATCCACTGGTACATCCTGAAATAAATGCCCCGTGACGGGGTGAGATATACGGATATATCTCAGTAACCAAGAGGTTTTGGAGAAAACTCCGCCCAATGGTTCACTTCGATGTATATCAATAATATAAAACAACATCACTGTTATAAAACGGGATAAAGCAATGGATTTAGAGAAAGGGGGAAATATCAGAAACAACTACGACATGCGGGATGGTAGCTACCAATACCACGCCATGTCCTCGGCTATACACCTATGGGTACTGCCCCTGGCGTGTTCATAAAACAACCCACCAAGGTACCCCTTCAAACCATATACACCCGAGACTACCTAGTGTGCTCCTATCCAGATAACACACCACGACCCTGGGTCAACTAGAACTCCCTCTCGGAGACCTATCCAGTGGCAGTCCGGAAAACTTGCCCGAAGGCTAAAAATATCTACTGGCCAGAGATCTGGTACATAAGTACCCACTCTGATAATGCATATGCATGCTCATGCTGTTCTACACTACTCATATACACTTCCTACCATTGCCATCAACTAGCAAGGTGGAACACAAAAGGGGAACAAGCCCCAGTACCAAGAGGTTACCTTTCTTTTTCCTTCCACTGAGCTCCGCAAAACTCCACTTACATATTGATTCACAGGGAACGCCTCAATCCACTTGGTCCAGGACCAAGGGCAATCCACTGTTTCACTGTTCCAAGTTTATATCCACGTACGGAAACCTATACAACCATGCATAGCCGTCAGTTTCAGTCAAAATACGTCAAAACGCGAAAACGTCAGATTTCATCTCCCCTCCTATAGGGTTCGGCCAAAACAGTGTTATATTGGGTTTTATTTTTGTAAATTTTCTTTCTCATTTTATTACACTTACTTAGGTTACCCAAAGGCTAATTCAATCGTTGTTTTTTGTTTTACGACTTTTACGCAACGTTTTGCGAAATATTACACTTTAGGCACATTTTGCCACTTTCAACACTTGTTATTTTTACATTGATCCTTCCACGTGCCAATCACCACACAACCCATCTAATGACTTTTTCATCACACAACACATCAACAAAATTTTCCAAAACACCATTTTCTCACTTATACATAAATGGCCGAATTCTTTGTTAGCCAAACCAAAGATTTCCACTCAATTCCTATGGTCCACAACTCACATAATCACTTCATATCATCATATAATCACACTACAATCGTACTGCGGTATTTTTACCCGCGAAAAACACTATTCACTGATTTTTCTGAAACTTGCCTATCCACTCAATTTTTCGTTCTGAATCCATTTCCAGGCTTATTTTTATCATCTGAGACATTCTACTCAATTTTTATCTTCCTAGGGTTGAGTGTTGGCTAATTACCGTTTTGCCCTTTCTTTGTATTTTGGCCTATCCTTTGGGATTTTCACTAATCCATCACTTAATTACTCACTTAATACTTTAATTACTTAATTTAGAATTGCAAGGTGTTATAGATAGAGCCATCCATGCTACACACACCCCCTTATGCACCATGAGAAACTCCACTAGTGTCTTGGTCTCTACCATTGCCAATATAGAATCTCTCTTTATCAACATACTTCACTCTCCATGGGACACATCTATGTACCACCTTGAGTACAATAAGTATGAAGAGAAATGTACCATTTTAGGAATGAATGAAATATTTTTCATATGTGTGGCGGTGCTAATATTTCTACAAACGTATTCCATAAAAAAAAAAAAAAAAAAAAAAAACGTGACCATCACCGCTCATTACTTTTCTTTCTTTCTTTTTATTGTATTTTGTTTAAAGTTTGTGATGTCTGCACAGAAATATTTGTGGATGCATCTTTTTAATCAAAATACTTTTTATGTTGCCGTTATATTGAGTGCTCGTTATATCATTTATTTTTTATTTAAATTTTTTAAAATTATTTTAGATAATTTTATCTAATATTTATCAAAATACACATAAAAATATGTGAAACTCATTTTTTTCTCTCTCTATCTTTTCTCCACATAAGTCAACATGAACTCCAAATATTTTTTATTTATTTTGATAAATATTAGATAAAATTATTTAAAATAACTTTAGAAACTTCAAATCTTTATTTTTACATTAAGTTTATTTTTATGATTATTTTCACACATATTTCATATTTTTTACTTTTTGACAAAAGAGTATCCCTTTACCGAAAATGATCTCCCTGTTAACGTATTTGAATTCGGCAAATTATATTACACTTATAATTCATATAAATTTAATATACTTGTATATATATAGAAAATATCAAGGCGTCATTTTGAAAAACAGTAATAAGATGTTGATATATTGTTAATTCTTAATAATTAAAAAAAGTGTATATAGGTAATATTTTGTTGGGTTTATCATCTATCATTTAACATGACCACAAAAAAGTTTCTATACACATAATATTTTGTGGGGCCCGCAACAAAAAAAAAACTCCAACACGCAAAATGAATCTCTATAATATAACACAATCATTTTTCTTATAAGATAACTCTTATAAAACCCTATTTTGTTAACTTAATACAACTAAATTAATTATATTATATATTTTATAAAATTATTATATATTATCCAAATGATATCATGGAACAAGAAGTTGGGACAAGGCTCGTGATGTGACAGTGCGGGTACGCAACTCTTTAATGGATTATTCAAATTAGACTAAATATTCTGTTTATCCTTACCAAATTTTAGGATACCAGCGTCAGTCACTTGACTGACAAATAAAAAAACTATTCGTAATGGATTCACTTAATTAAAAGTGTGGTCTCTAATAAATTAAAAAAAGATCCATATTATTTCTCAGAAATACTAAAATATATTTATTTTGAATTTCTTAAAAGGAGCACAAATAATCTTTTTATCTACTGGGAACTAAAGCGGATATCATGAAATTTACTGATGATCAAAAAGATATTTACTCTTCGAATTAACTGAGTATTTATCTCAATTGGATTATAAGAAAATTAGGTATCATGGAGAGAATACTGTAATTTTTTAAAAAAAAATCGTAAAAAAGTTGTTTAGAGAAATGGAGTCATAAAAGAGTTCGTAACAAAAGCCCCAAACTCCAATAATGAGGGGAAAAACCACCTATAAGATATTTGCTGTTATTTTCTAATTTACAGTTAGATATTACCGCAGAGTTATCCCCGCAAACATATCGATTTCAAACAATAATGTGTGCTTTTTTTTATCTGCGTTGTTTAATAATGAAAATAGATCGATAAGTTTGATATCTTTTATGTTAATTTCACACACGTTGTTTAACAATGTTAGTATCATATCTTAATCGTTAATTTCCGCCGATCAACGATTATAATTTATTATGAATTAATAATTAATTAATAAGTTTGATTTGAAAAATAATAATTATTAATTGACTGAAATCGACGGTTAAGATATGATAATAAAATTATCTCGTTGTTAGAATATCGTAACTATTCTGTGAATCAGTATTAAATAAATATTAAATAAAAAAGAGAAAGAAAAAAAAAAAAAAGTGAGGAGAAAAAAAGTTGATTTGGTCCATGTGAAAACTGTGGCATCCGAGTCTTGCTCTTCGTCTTCCCTTTCCATCACCACTCACCAGTCACCAGAGACCTCTTTTCTTCTTCCTTCTTTTGCGTTACAACTTACAACCCCCCAAACTGTGTTCACACTGCACCCATGGCTGCAACACCACCCAATCTCTCTACTCTCTCTTCCTCCTCCTCCCTTTCCAAACCCTGCGCTTTCCCTCTTCCTCTCAACAACAACACTCTCCTCTTCAACAAAACCCTTCCAAAACCCACATTCCTCCTCTCCCCCACTCTCTCACGCGCCGTCCCCGACACCCACAAAACCCCCTTCGTGGTTTCCGAGGTTGTCTCTGCAGGCCCTGTCCCATACGAGGATGACGAGAAGCCACGCGAGGAGTGCGGTGTTGTGGGCATATACGGTGACCCAGAGGCCTCTCGTCTCTGTTACTTGGCCCTTCACGCGCTCCAGCACCGTGGCCAGGAAGGTGCCGGCATCGTCACCGTCGATAACAACGTCCTTCAATCGATAACCGGTGTTGGGCTTGTTTCCGATGTGTTCGACGAGTCCAATCTTGATCAGTTACCTGGTAATTTGGCTATTGGGCATGTTCGTTACTCAACCGCAGGCCAATCCATGCTCAAGAATGTTCAGCCTTTCGTTGCTGGGTATCGTTTTGGCTCCGTTGGGGTTGCTCATAATGGCAATTTGGTGAACTATGGCACCTTAAGGGCCAAGCTTGAAGAGAATGGATCCATTTTTAACACCACTTCTGATACTGAGGTGGTTCTTCACCTTATTGCCACCTCAAAGCATAGACCTTTCATATTGAGGATTGTTGATGCCTGTGAAAAGCTTGAAGGGGCTTATTCTCTTGTGTTTGTTACTGAGGATAAGCTTGTTGCGGTGAGGGATCCCTTCGGATTTCGACCTTTGGTTATGGGAAGGAGAAGTAATGGTGCTGTTGTTTTTGCCTCTGAGACTTGTGCTCTTGATTTGATTGAAGCCACTTATGAGAGGGAGGTGTACCCGGGTGAGGTTTTGGTGGTGGACAAGAATGGCCTTCAATCACTTTGTCTCATGTCTCATCCACAGCCAAAGCAGTGTATTTTTGAGCATATATACTTTGCACTCCCCAATTCAGTGGTCTTTGGGAGGTCAGTGTATGAATCTCGCAGGCAATTTGGGGAGATATTGGCCACTGAGAGCCCAGTGGATTGTGATGTTGTCATTGCTGTTCCAGATTCTGGTGTGGTGGCTGCTCTTGGTTATGCTGCCAAAGCTGGGGTTCCCTTTCAGCAGGGTCTGATCAGGTCACACTATGTGTGGAGGACTTTCATTGAGCCATCTCAGAAGATTAGGGACTTTGGGGTGAAGTTGAAGCTCTCACCTGTCCGTGCTGTTCTTGAAGGTAAGAGGGTTGTGGTTGTGGATGATTCAATTGTGAGGGGAACTACATCATCTAAGATTGTAAGGTTACTAAAGGAGGCTGGTGCCAAGGAAGTTCACATGAGGATTGCAAGCCCTCCAATTATTGGTTCATGTTATTATGGGGTGGACACACCGAGCTCGGAGGAGTTGATATCTAATAGGATGAGTGTGGAGAAAATAAGCGAGTTTATTGGATCAGATTCACTTGCTTTTCTCCCATTTGATAGCTTGCAGAGGCTTTTGGGTAATGACAGTCCTAATTTCTGTTATGCTTGTTTCTCTGGGAAATACCCTGTTGAGCCCAGAGAACTGAAAGTCAAGAGGGTTGGTGACTTCGTGGATGATGGCTTAAATGGGAGTTTAGAATCTATTGATGGGGGTTGGGTTCAAGCAAACCCAGATCTGAAAGAGGTTAAGGTTGCTACTAGTCTCTGAAAATTCTCCTATTTGTGATTTTGGACTACTTGGCATATTTACATTTGCATAATTAAAGAGAACAACCTATATATATCATATACGCTTATGATTTCTCATATTGCATGAGAAATGTAAGTTTTTCTATAGAGAAAGAAAGGGATGGAGCCCATATTAAAGAAAAAAATGAAAAATAGAAAAGTGATTGACACGGATATCGAAATGAGAATGGTAGAAGAGGAGAGTAATATATATGTCACATATGATGCGGTGAGGGATAATGTCAAACGATCAAATCTAACTACTGTGGTGTGCTCCATTAATTCACTTGGTTTCTGAAGGCCAATGCTTCATATTTAGTTTTGTTCGTATCTTCATATCTGATATTTGGAGCTTTTTGTTGTTTAGAACTTGGAACCGTGGTATAAGAAGTAAGAACTTCGATGTTTTTCTTTTCCTTTTTTTTTTTTGATAGTAAACACCGTTTTTTGTCATTGGCAATATTTACGAAATCCTTTTTAGTCCCGACAATAAAAAAGGACCAAATTGGTCCCTAAAATTATGAAAATAGGGCCAGTTTAGTCCTTCTGTCAATTGTAATAAGTACTCCTAGGTCTTTTTTCATCATTTCAGATATCAATTTGGTTCTTTTTTATTGTTAGGGATTAAAAAGTATTTCGTGAATATTGACAGAGACCAAAAAGAAAGTTTACTCTTTTTTTAATAAAGGGTTTTCTTCAAAAACATCCTAATCCTACACCTTTGCATTTTTATTTTTATTTTTATTTTTATTTTTATGTTTCATCTAATATATATATATATATTAATATCACAAAAAACAAAACATATATATATATATATATATATATATATATATATATATATATATACCAAAGATAATATAAAAAAAAGTAAAAAAAAAGTGTGTTCTTGTCATATGCAAGAATAGGCCCCTGAAAACTTGAAAATCGCAGCACTGAAAGGTCACAAGGAATCCCACTACGTCTACTGCATGCTGTTGCTGAGTGGTGTTGATGAAGATAAGAGGAAGATGGTGTGGATGATGAACACATTGTGGGGCACTGCACGCTGCGTGTGAAGTGTTTCATCATAGGCTTGTGGGTGTGTAGGAAAATCGTTTATCAAGGGTTACCTATATGCAAACCCAACATGTGCGAGAGGAGAATGATTGGGGATGACGTTCTTGATGGGCCCTCCTTCAATGCTAAGCCCATTTGAGAGGTTTTCCTAAAATACCCCTAACCCTAATTTTCACCTCCTATAAATTCTCATTAGTTGGGGTGGAGGCTAGGTCAGAAGAGAGGATTTTGTTAGAGAGAAAATTTGAGAGAAAATTGTTTGATTGTTTGAGCAAAGCTTTATGCTTTGCATTTGAGAGATCTCTAGGAAGAGTTTGAGAGAAACATCTCTAGGGTAGTTTGATTATCACCATTGTTGAAGAGGTTGAGTTAACCACCACATTGGTGTATTTGATTCTTGTAACCATTATTTTCATAATGGATTTTTGATCTGGACTAGGTCCCATAGTTTTTACTTCTTCATTGGAGAAGGTTTTTCACGTTAAAATCTGGTTGTGTTCATCTTCTCTCTCCTATTTGTTTTTGATTTTTTCGCTGCGCTGCCGACCTGGTGATATTCAGGTTGAGGTACTGCCGAGATCCGAATTCTGGATCTGGTTGATTGACTTCCGCATAAAAGGCTTCCTAGCCGAGTTTGAGGGAACCGAGTTCCCAACAGTGGTATCAGAGCCCGAGTTCGACGGGTTCTGAGGGAGACGAGATGGAGACCAGTAGCATAACCCATGATGGAGATATGTTCAAGCTGACCGCAGACAATTTCACCTACTGGAAACCGATGATGGAAGATCATCTCTACTGCAAAGATTTGCATGAGCCCATTATCCTTGATGAGAGACCGGCAGGCAAAACCGATAAGGAATGGGAGATTCTGAGTCGTAAGGCGGTAGCTACGATCAGAAAATATATTGACAAGAGCCTCTTTGAGCACGTGTCTGAGTTCACGAACGCGTATGAGTTGTGGACGAAATTGGAACCTTGATTCAGAAGAAGACTCCCAGGAATAAAGCACACCTGGTTCGCCGACTTGTGAAGCTAGAATACAAGGACGGCATGAGCATGATAGAACACCTCAACACCTACAAAGGTATTGTGAATCAGCTGTCAAAAGCTGATATGAAAATTGATGAAGAATTGCAGGCATTGCTGTTGTTTAGCTCGCTACCAGAAAGCTGGGATACTCTAGTGGTGATTTTGAATAATTCGACTACAGATGGAAAGTTGAAAATGGATGTCGTGACAGACAGTCTCCTGGGCGAAGAATCCAGGAGAAAAGAACGAGGTAGTTCGAGCACGTCTGAGGCCAACGTTGCAGAGAACAAAGGGAAATCCGACTCCCGGGGTAGAAGCAAAAGCCGGGGTCAAGATCGTGATAAAAGAGTAAAGTCCAGAGGTCGGTCAAAGCCTAAATATGAATTGAAGTGTTTTTACTGTGGAAAGACAGGTCATAAGAAGCCGGACTGCTGGACCCTGCAGAATAATGAGAAGAACGACTCTGTAAAGCCGGATCAGATTATTCCCAAGAAGAGGGAAGACAAGAGCACCACTGCGGTGGCCGCCACTCCTGATGCCGAGATATTCCTCCTTGGTGAGGATAATTATTTGAATGTTGCATATGATGATTGCACCTGGATTGTTGACTCCGGTGCGTCCTTCCACGTTACTCCACACAAAGGTTTTTTCTCCTCTTACCGAGGTAGTGATTTTGGAGTTGTGAAGATGGAAAATCAGGTGACCAATAAGATTGTTGGTGTCGGTGATGTAACTCTTACCACGGATGTCAGATGCTGATTTGTTTTGAAAGATGTAAGGCATGTTCCTGACATGCGATTGAACCTAATCTCGGTAGGCAAACTTGATGATGCCGGGTTAGTAAACTACTTCGGTAGTGTTAGATGGAAGCTGGCCAAGGGAAACTTGGTCGTGGCCCGAGGTAAGAAGGAAGACTCCTTGTACGTGATGCAAGGAAAGACAAATGGCGGAGAAACCAATTCTGTACGAGATGAACCGAGCTTGGAGCTATGGCACAAGCGCCTCGGCCACATGAGCGTGAAAGGGCTCCAGATCCTACACAAGAAAGGATTACTGACCGGATTGAAAGGCCAAGCGTTGGAGAGTTGCACGCATTGCCTAGCTGGAAAGTAGCACCGAGTTTCTTTTGTGAAACCGGATCAGCCCAGAAGACACAGGTATATTCTTGACCTCGTCCATACCGATGTTTGCTCCATATCGGAGAGATCGCTTGGAGGAGCTCAATATTTTGTTTCATTTATTGATGACCATTCCCGCAAAGTGTGGGTTTATTTGTTGAAAACTAAAGACCAGGTACTCCAATCCTTTAAAGAATTCCATGCTATGGTTGAAAGGTAGACTGGAAAGAAATTGAAGGTGGTCCGATCTGACAATGGTGGTGAGTATTGCGGCCCTTTTGATGCATATTGCAGAGCGGTCGGGATCCGACTTGAGAAGACACCCCCCAAGACTCCCCAATTGAATGGACTTGCTGAGAGGATGAACATGACTATTGAAGAAAAGGTCCGAAGTATGTTATCTAATGCTGGATTGCCGAAATCATTCTGGGGAGAAGCCGTCAAAACTGCGGTTGACTTGATCAACCTCTCACCATCACGGCCACTCGAAGGAGAAATTCCAGAAAAAGTCTGAACAGGTCGGAAAGCGGCCTATAATCAATTGAAGGTGTTTGGATGCAGAGCTTTCGTGCATATCCCTAAAGATGAAAGGGCAAAACTTGATGCAAAGACTAAAGAATGCATCTATCTTGGTTTGCCGAGCTGTGAGTTCGGGTTCTGACTTTGGGATCCAATCAATAAGAAGATCGTGAGAAGCCGAGATGTGATCTTTCATGAAGATGAGACCATTCATGACATCTCGAAACCCAAAGTCCGGATTTCTGTCAGACGCGAAGAACCCATCCCTCCTGTCCGAGCTGAAGCAGGGGGAGAAAATAAAGAAAATGAAGAAATTGATGATCAAAAATCTGATGATGAGGTCCGAGTTGAAGATGAGATCCAGGATGAGAATGATGAAATGGGTTCTCAAACTGAAGAACAGCCGAGATACCCAACTCGAGAAAGAAGACCCTCTACAAGATACCCATCTGATGAATACATCGTTGTAGCTGAAGATGGTGAGCCTCAGAGTTATGATGAGGCTGTGACGAGCTCAGAGAAAGGAGAATGGGAAAAGGCAATGCAAGACGAGATGAAGTCTCTGCACGAGAATCAGACTTATGAACTGACCAAGTTGCCTGAAGAAAGACGAGCTCTGAAAAATAAATGGGTGTACAAGATTAAGAATGAAGAGAACGGGCAGAAGCCAAGATACAAAGCCCGGATTGTGGTGAAAGGCTGCAATCAGAAGAAAGGAGTAGACTTTGAGGAGATTTTTTCTCCTGTGGTGAAAATGGCCTCGATCTGAACTATGTTAGCTATGGCAGCTTCGATGGACCTCGAGGTAGAGCAAATGGACGTGAAGACGGCATTCCTTCACGTTGATTTAGAAGAAGAGATTTATATGGAACAACCTGAGGGGTTCCAAGCTCTAGACCAAAAAGACTTGGTATGTCGATTGAAGAAGAGCCTTTATGGCTTGAAGCAAGCACCTCGGCAGTGGTACAAGAAGTTTGAATCATTCATGACTGATCACAAGTTTGAGAAGACGGAAGCTGACCACTGCGTATTTGTGAAGAGGTATGAGGCCGAAGATTTTTTGATATTGTTGTTATATGTTGACGACATGCTTATTGTAGGGAAAGACAAATCGAGGATAGCCGCCCTGAAGAAGGCGTTAAGCTCGTCCTTCGCAATGGGCCAAGCCGGCCTACAGGGGCCTACGGCCTGGCCTATGAAAAGCCTGGCCCAGCCCGACCTTCGAAGTACTTAAACCGGGTAAAGGCTTGTACGCGAGCCTATTTAAAAAGAAGGTCGTAGACCAAATTAAAAAAGCCTGGCCTTTTGGCCTGTAGGCCGGCCTGTTTCAATTTTTAAATAACTTTATTTTTTTATATAATATTATTTATATTCTAAAAATTATTTTTTATATAATATTATCGTGCTAATTTAGTCGAGGAGACGGTCGAAGCATTAATTTGTGGTGGAGATTGGTTATGAAATAAATATGATTTGAAGAAATAAACAAAAGGTATAAATTGTTTCTTTAACAACTCATTTGAAAATGTTTATATATTGCAATTCATAATGTAAACATAGTGAAATGCATAATGAATTTGATTTTCTGATTTTTTTACTTGCAGGTTCGAAAATATAGTGGGAATAATCAAGCTGAAAGGCTCACTTGAAGATTGTGATGTGCCAAGAAAAATTCAATCTTTGTTGACATGAATTTTTATAATATGTATTCTTGTTAAAAAAAATTTGTCATAGACTTTTTATAATTTGGACCCATGCCGGAAATATTGTTTAATTAATGAGATGTTTTATTTTTATTTTATTTTATTTGCAATATGGTAGGCGTAAAAGGCCTCATAAGCCATGTAGGCCTTTTCTTTTTAAATAACAGGACAGACTTGGCCTTTATAATAAGCCTTCGATATGCTCGTAGGCCAGATAAGCCGACCATTTTATTATGCAGGCCCAGGCCAGAAAGGCCAAAGCCTTGCCTGCCCTGGCCTATTTATAGCCCTAATTACATGGCATGATCAAATTAAATAACATATGAAATGATCTTTCAAATTAAAAATATGTATTTTTCGCTATACATATTACATAACACTCATTTTTAATTTGATTTTTACATTTAACTATTATATAAGTGTAATAACTAATAACTAGTATTATAACAATATAGGGCGCAAAAGATTAAATTGAAAATTATTTTATATATAGAAATTAAATTGATTTTTTTATGTAAAGACTAAATTAAGAATGAAAACAGTGTAATAAATAAATACATAATTTAATCATAGCTAATAAGTTTTCATTGTCCCTATTTTGCTCTAAAAAAATTACACAAAAATATTATTAAACGCTACCGGTTAAGCGCTGGCAGCACGATTGAAATCGTAAAGGCCAGATATTCACCATAATTTTTTCAGTTTCAGGTACTTGCTCTCAAAGGTTCCCCCTCCCCCAAAAGCAGCTGCTCACTCATTAATGGTGGAAGTCCAGGTTCTATTTGTGGATGGATATCTATCGTAAATAATTAATTCAATTCGGAAAATTAAGTAGTTTTATATTTATCAAGTACATTACCTTTATTCATACGAGAGTTTATTGCACTTAAAAGTGAATAATATACGCATTTATTTATATATTAATTTTTGAAGATTATTTTTCTTATGTTATGAGATAAGATAATCATTTTACACAAACAAATCTTACATGGAACCCACTTTAACTTTTTTTTCTCTTTTTTCCCATTCTCTCTCATCATTCTTCCTTTTGTTAGTGTAGGAACATTGCTCTTATCCTACGTAAAATAAGAAAAATAAATCCCTTAATTTTTTTGTATAATATTTAATTATTTATTAATAAATAATTTCAAAAGTATAAAACTCATTTTCACTTAATTCTTTATTCTACTATCGTATATGATAAAGAATCAATTCAATTTAAATTCTTAGATATAAGCCATGTTTAATGATATATTTCCAGCGACAAGCAAAAGAGAATTTTTTTTACCTTTCCGAGTGTTTAATGATCAGCGATTAGATTGTCTAACAATTTTCGAACCAAAATGCCAGTTGTAATGTCCCACATCGGTTGGAAAGGAGAACAAAGCATGCCATATATATGGGTGTTGATACCTTTCCTAGTGGAGGCCTTTTGGGGGTAACCCCAGAACGTAAAACCGTGAGTCCCGGAAGGGGGCAAAGCGGACAATATCTGCTACAGGGTTTGGGGCTGTTACAAATATTATCTAAGCCCATTATTAATTATTAGGGTCAATTATGGAATTATTTCCTAATTATCATAATTAATTCGCTAATTACCTTAATTAGCGGTGTGGGTTCTTACATTCACCCCACCTTTTTAAGGATTTTGTCCTCAAAATCAGAAACATACCTGTCTCGAAAGTCGGGATACTATCGGAGAAGCTCATCCTCTCGCTCCCAGGTACACTCCTCATTGCTGACCATTGCACTTTGACCATCGGAATGATCTTGCTTCTGAGCTGTTTCTCGCCTCGATCGAGAATCTTGAGTGGTCCGACGGGAGTCTTTAGGTTCTCCCGAACCTCCACATCATCCGGCTGCACCACGTGCGAAGGGTCTGCTATATACTTTCGAAGCTGAGACACGTGAAACACGTCGTGGATGTTGGCTAGGTTCGGAGGTAAGGCAAGTCGATAGGCAACTGGTCCTACTCTACCAAGGATCTGGTAGGACCCAACGAACCGAGGGCTCAACTTCCTCACTCCGAGTGCCCGTCCAACACCGGTGCCTCACTGAACTCCAGTGGTCGATGCTTGACATCATAGTAGCTTTTCTGACGATTCTGTGCCTGCTTCAACTTTTCCCTGATCATCTGGATCTGAAGGGTAGTATCTTGGACAAAGTCCAAGCCGAAAAGCTCTTTATCTCCAACCTCAGACCAGCAAGTAGGAGTCCGACACCTCCTACCATACAGCGCCTCGTAGGGTGCCATGCCCAGACTAGCATGAAAACTGTTGTTGTATGAAAATTCAACCAACGGAAGGTACCTATCCCATGCAGAACCCTGCTCCAACGTGCAAGCTCTCAACATGTCCTCCAATGTCTGGATGGTCCGCTCAGTCTGTCCGTCAGTCTGAGGGTGATAGGCGGTACTCAATCTCAACTGCGTACCAAAAGCCTCCTGCAGCGCCTCCCAGAACCGAGATGTGAACTTCGGGTCCCTATCACTGATGATACTCTCGGGCACCCCGTGAAGCCTCACAATCTCACGGACATATAGTTTGGCCAACTGCTCTGTAGTGAAGCTCACCTTCACTGGAAGAAAATGGGCAGACTTGGTCAATCTGTCCACTATGACCCAGATAGAGTCACAACCAGCCTGAGTTTTAGGCAATCCCACCACGAAGTCCATGGAAATACTTTCCCATTTCCACTGTGGAATCTCCAGAGGTTGAAGTTTACCAGACGGTTTCTGGTGCTCGATCTTCACTTTCTGACAAATAAGGCACTTGGACACGTAGACCGCTATGTCCTTCTTCATGCCCGGCCACCAAAAATTCCTTTTCAAGTCCTGATACATTTTCGTAGCACCAGGGTGGATAGTGAAAAGTGAGCCTCTGCCATAACCTCTTCGGTCAATGGCCCTCGAGGAATGACAATCCTCTTCTGGAACAGCAGCAATCCGTCATCGTTCCAAGACACACCGTCCTGGTTCTTCACATAATCGAGGCACTCTCTTTGCACTTGCGCCTCTTTGATCTTTTCCATCAGCTCATTAATCACCTCTGCTGTCTCCATCTCAAGCAGTGCACCCCCAAACAAGGAGTTCACTCTCAAGTCTCTGAACTTCTCGATCACCTCGTAGTCGTTCATCATTAAACTGGATAAGCTCACGGATTTCCGACTCAAAGCATCGGCTACCACATTGGCCTTGCCAGGATGATACCTCAACTCAAAGTCGTAGTCCTTCAAGAACTCCATCCATCTACGCTGTCTCATGTTCAACTCCTGGTCAAACAGGTACTTCAGGCTCTTGTGATCACTGAATACAGCAAACTTCATGCCAAACAGGTAATGCCTCCAAATCTTGAAAGCAAAAACAATGGCTGCCAACTCCAAGTCGTGAGTCGGGTAGTTCTCCTCATGAGGTTTCAACTGTCTTGAAGCATAGGCAACAGCTTTTCCTTTCTGCATCAACACACAGCCAAGTCCTTTACCAGAGGCATCGCAGTATAACTCGAATTGCTCCGCAGGATCAAGAAGGACTAACACAGGAGCAGTAGTCAGTCTCTCCTTCAGCTCCTGGAAACACTCCTCACACTCATGTGTCCACACGAATGGAGTCTCCTTTCGGGTAAGGCAAGTCATCGGTAGCACCATCTTGGAAAATCCTTCTATGAACCTCCGATAGTACCCGGCCAAACCCAAGAAGCTTCTCACTTCTGTAACCGTCTTGGGCCTCTCCCAATCCATCACGGCCTCAATCTTGTTAGGATCAACTGCAACTCCATTAGCAGAAATCACATGACCCAGAAATTTCACCGCCTTGAGCCAGAACTCACACTTTGACGGCTTAGCATAGAGCTTTTTCTCTTTTAGCACTTGCAAAACAATCTTCAAGTGCACGGTATGCTCCTCCTCCGTCTTGGAGTAGATCAAAATGTCGTCAATGAAGACGATCACAAACTGATCCAAGTACGGCTGGAAGATCCTGTTCATGTAGTCCATGAACACTGCGGGTGCATTGGTGAGTCCAAACGGGATCACCAAGTACTCGTAGTGCCCGTACCTCGAGCGAAATGCTGTCTTTGGGACATATGTCCCACATCGGTTGGAAAGGAGAACAAAGCATGCCATATATATGGGTGTTGATACCTTTCCTAGTGGAGGCCTTTTGGGGGTAACCCCAGAACGTAAAACCGTGAGTCCCGGAAGGGGGAAAAGCGGACAATATCTGCTACAGGGTTTGGGGCTGTTACACCAGTCTGAATGGATCGAGTTCGTCCTCAGAACATGTGATAAACCTGTTATGGGTAATTCATCATTAGGACTTGAATGCTTTAGCAAGGCTGTGTGTGGCTTAAATTGCACGTAAAAGTTAAAAGTAAAGGGAAAGGCACCACCCACTTTGTTGTATATATTTTTTTCCTAAATGCTTTTGGGCTTCCCTCTCTTATCCATTGCTATTGGGCTGATTACTGTTGATATTCGTTGGTGGCCCATTATCTCTGCATGGCTTGGATCAGCTGTTGCAACCCAGGTCCACTACTGTGCCACTAACTTAAAACGGCGTCGTTTTAATTAGGTTTGGCATATAACCCTAGGGGCAACATGCTGAGCCGCGTGTGTGAGGATTTTGGCTGATACGTTTCATTTGTTATTTCTCTCTCTCTCTTGATACCTTCTTGAAGGTTCTGAGAGCGAAAGTGAGAACATAGATCTGGCTTGTAGAGTGAACCTTTCAGCTCAACAAGGCGATTCTTTTGATCCGTTCAAAATCTTGATTGGTGCTCAAACGGTGGAGAGGCAGATCTTCAAGGAGGACCGGTGAAGCTCGCAGTGGTCGGCTTGGAGGTTCAGTAAAAGGAACCATGTTTCCTTTACTGTGTTTGAAGATTGGTGAAGTCCTCTCCTCTTTTATTGAGTTCTGGTTTAATTTTTACAGATCTGTATGCTTGAGATTTATTTCTTTCAAGTTGTAAATCGTGTTGTTTATGCTGTGTTTTAAGTTTTTCTCCGTATGATATTTTACGTATCAGTGTACAATAACTCTATACCTGTGATTCTTGGTTTTCTGAATAAAGCGTGATATCATAGGGTGTTTAACCCTCTTTAGGCCCCAGGACGTAGGAAACTCACTAATACTAAGTTTCTGAACCTGTAAATTCCTGTGTCTTCTTCTTTATGCTTTTTCCCAGTCTTCTTGTTTTGGATATTCTTTTCTTGTTTGTGAAATACGTTCCCAAAGTTATAACAAGTGGTATCAGGAGCTTAGGTTCCGTCTTCCTTTCTATCTTTTTCTTTTGTCTGTCCTTTTCTTTTTTTCCCCTCTTTCTTCCATTCGGTTTGCTTGCTCGGCTGTGGAGGTTCGGCAAGATGGGCATCACTAAGCTGGAGGTGGAGAAGTTTGATGGGAGAAGTGATTTTAATATGTGGAAGATTAAAATGAAGGCTGTGTTGGTTCAGAAAAAATGCGAAGATGCTATTGGAGCTGAAAAAGACCTGCCTGAAACCTTGACACCAAAAGAAAGGAAGGACCTGCTATCTTTAGCCCATAGCCTTATAGTTGTCAATATCTCTGATAGTGTACTGCGTAGGGTTAGCAAGATTACTGACCCCCATGAGCTCTGGGTGAAGTTAGAGAGTCTGTATCAAACCAAGTCTGCCCCCAATAAAATGTTCTTGAAGGAAAGATTTTTTTCCTTCAAGATGGATCCCAGTAAGTGTCTAGAGGACAACCTAGATGAATTCACTAGGTTGACTCTACAACTTGAAAATGCAGGGGCTGTTATCTCTGATGAGGATCAAATTCTGATCCTCTTGAATTCTCTTCCTGACTCCTATAGAGGGGTTAAGTATGCTATAAAATATAGTAAGGGGGATATGACCATTGACGAAATTACTCAGGCCTTGAGGGCTAAAGAAGTTGAAATAATTTCTCACAAAAAGCCCACTGCTGAAGGCCTGTATGTTAAAGGGAAAGGAAATAAAAAGGGAAAATCAAACAATAAAAGGAAGGGGAACAACAATTCTGCTCCCCAAGGTAACCAGAGTGTCCAGGGAAACCAAGACAAGAGTAAAGGTCAATCACAAGCTAAGCTTGTATGTTGGCACTGTCATAAAGAGGGCCACCTGAAAAGGAATTGCCCTGAAAACCCAAAGAGTCTTCCCAAACAGCAAAATAAAACTGAGTATGCAAATGTACTCACTGAGTTTGACAGTGTGGAAGCACTGGTTCTGTCAGATAAAACTTTTGAAACTGAATGGGTGATGGATTCTGGGTGTACATACCATATGACACCCAGAAAGGAGTGGCTTAGTGGGCTGGAGTTCCAAAGGGGTGGCAAAGTCTTAACGGGGAATGACCAAGTGTGTGAAATAAAAGGTGTGGGGTCTGTCATGTTCAAAATGAATGATGGCAGCTGCAAAATCTTAAAGGAAGTAAGATTTGTTCCCACATTAAGGAGAAACCTGATCTCCTTAGGGATGCTTGACTCTAGTGGCCTTGACTTTAGATGTAAGCAAGGGTCACTTGATATTGTCAAGGGATCACAAGTCCTCATGAGAGGAAAACTTGTGAATGGCCTCTATATTTTAGAAGGCCAAGCTGTCACACAAAAGGTTTGTGTGGCAGCTGCTAATACTGATGAGTCCATTCTCTGGCATAGGAGACTTGGACACATCAGTAATCAGGGGTTGTCTGAGCTGTATAAGCAAGGTATTATCAGCTCAAAAGGGGGAACTAGTGTGGAATTTTGTGAAAATTGTGTTTTGGGAAAAACTCACAAGCTCCCCTTTTCTACTGCTAGTAATACTCTAAGACAGTGTTGGAGTATGTCCACTCAGATCTGTGGGGATCACCAAATATCCCCAGTTCTTTATCTGGATGTCACTATTTCATTTCAATAGTTGACTCATATTCCAGAAGGGTTTGGACTTATTTCCTTAAACATAAGGATCAAGCTTTTGTCAGTTTTAAGGATTGGAAAATCCTTGTTGAAAATAAAACTGGAAAAAGGGTTAAAGTCCTTAGGACTGACAATGGCTTAGAGTTTTGCAACAACCAGTTTGCTGATTTTTGCAAGGAGCATGGGATCCAAAGACATAGGACCTGTGCTGAAACACCCCAGCAAAATGGGGTAGCTGAGAGGATGAATAGGACAATTTTAAATAAGGTAAGGTGCATGCTTGCTGAATCTGGTCTTGGCAAGGTGTTTTGGGCTGAGGCTGTTGCTACAGCCACCTATGTGATAAATAGGTGTCCCTCCTCCACCATAGACTTCAAGACCCCAATGGAACTTTGGTCAAATAAGCCACCAAATTTAAGTCACCTAAAACCCTTTGGGTGTCTTGCCTATATGCACATTAGGCAAGATAAATTGAGTCCTAGAGCCTTAAAGTCTGTCTTTATAGGCTATCCCCTTGGTGTAAAAGGTTACAAGCTTTGGCTTGTAGCTGAAAGAAAGTGTGTTGTTAGTAGAGATGTTATTTTCAAAGAAAATACTTTCTACAAAGACATTATGAGTGAGTCCAGTTCTTCTCAACCACCTGGAACCTTGCAGTTTGAGGTGGAGCAAGCTGCCATACCTGGGCAGCATGCTGATGGTGAAGAACTGAGGGAACAGCCTGCTATTCCTAATCAACCAGAGCTTGAAACTGGTCCACTTGATGATGGTGGATAGGTTGAAGAGGGTAATGGTGATCTTGATAACTACTTGCTGTCACGAGACAGAGTTAGGAGGAATATAAGACCTCCTAGCAGGTTTGCACATGTTGATGTGGTTGCATATGCCTTACAAGTTGGGGATGTGCTTGAGTTAGATGAACCTGCTACATTTAAAGAGGCTATGAGAGTGGAATCCAAGGATAGCTGGCTGAAGGCTATGGATGATGAAATGGACTCTTTAAAGAGAAATAACACCTGGGTTCTGGTGGAGAGACCAAAGAAAAAGAGAGTAATTGATTGTAAGTGGATTTATAAAAGGAAACCTGAGATACCTGGAGTGGAACCAGCTAGGTTCAAGGCTCGGGTAGTGGCAAAAGGGTACTCCCAGGTTGAAGGAATTGACTACAATGAGATTTTCTCACCTGTAGTCAAACATGTATCAATAAGGTTGATGCTTTCTGCTGTTGCTATCTATGATTTAGAACTGGAGCAGCTTGATGTCAAGACTGCCTTCCTCCATGGCAACATTGATGAGCAAATCTATATGGAACAGCCTGAGGGCTTTGTAAAGAGGGGAACAGAAAACATGGTGTGTCTGCTCAAGAGATCATTATATGGTCTCAAACAGGCACCCAGACAATGGTATAAACGTTTTGATGATTTTGTTTTATCAAAAGGTTTTGTTAGAAGTAACTTTGATCATTGTGTTTATTTTAAAAATCTGCATGATGACTGTTACATCTATTTGTTGATATATGTGGATGATATGCTGATTGCATCTAAAAACTTAAGTGAAATAAATTCTGTTAAGAATATGCTTAAAAAGGAATTTGAAATGAAATTCCTTGGTCCAGCCAAGAGGATTCTTGGCATGGACATTACAAGGACAAGGGGAGATAGACATCTATCTCTATCCCAGTCTGAGTATATAAAGAAGGTTCTTAGAATCTTTGAGATGCATCAATCCAAGTCTGTTAACACTCCTTTAGGTGCTCAATTTAGACTCAAAGCTGTCTCTGGAGAATTATCTCCTGAAGAGACAAAGTATATGTCATTAGTTCCCTATTCCAATGCTGTTGGCTGTCTAATGTATGCTATGATTGGCACAAGGCCAGACATAGCATATGGAGTTAGCATGATTAGCAGGTTTATGAGTAAACCTTGCAAAGAGCACTGGAGTGCTGTTAAATGGTTACTTAGATACTTAAATGGGTCTATTAACTGTTGCTTGAATTTTTCTGCATCTGATTTAAATAATTTTAATATTGTTGGATATTGTGACTCTGATTATGCTGCTGATTTAGATAAAAGAAGGTCACTAACTGGTTTTGTGTTTACTGTGGGAGGTAATGTGGTGAGCTGGAAATGCAATCTTCAGCACATTGTAGCATTATCAACAACAGAAGCTGAATATGTGGCATTGACTGAAGCTGTCAAGGAAGCCATATGGTTAAAAGGTATAGTAGGTGAGTTGGATTTATGTAAGAACCCACCAAAAGTAAAATGTGACTCACAAAGTGCTATCCATCTTTCAAAAAGCTCTGCATTTCATGAAAGAACAAAACATATAGATGTTAGGCTTCATTTCATTAGGGAAATAATAGCTAGTGAACAAGTAATTGTTGACAAAATTTCCGGCATAATTAATCCTGCAGATATTTTTACTAAATCTGTACCTGTTAGCAAATTCAGAGATGCTCTAGGTTTGCTAAAAATTGAACCACCATGATCATGCATTGCATATGGGCCTATGGGTTAAACGCCTATACCAAATCTGGTTTTTCATGCTTATTCTGTTGTATGTTTAGAAAAATAGGTGGAGTTTTGTTGTATATATTTTTTTCCTAAATGCTTTTGGGCTTCCCTCTCTTATCCATTGCTATTGGGCTGATTACTGTTGATATTCGTTGGTGGCCCATTATCTCTGCATGGCTTGGATCAGCTGTTGCAACCCAGGTCCACTACTGTGCCACTAACTTAAAACGGCGTCGTTTTAATTAGGTTTGGCATATAACCCTAGGGGCAACATGCTGAGCCGCGTGTGTGAGGATTTTGGCTGATACGTTTCATTTGTTATTTCTCTCTCTCTCTCTTGATACCTTCTTGAAGGTTCCTGGTTAGGGTTTCTGAGAGCGAAAGTGAGAACATAGATCTGGCTTGTAGAGTGAGTTTCTCTACTTGCTACTTCGGAGAACCTTGTTCAGCTCAACAAGGCGATTCTTTTGATCCGTTCAAAATCTTGATTGGTGCTCAAACGGTGGAGAGGCAGATCTTCAAGGAGGACCGGTGAAGCTCGCGGTGGTCGGCTTGGAGGTTCAGTAAAAGGAACCACGTTTCCTTTACTGTGTTTGAAGATTGGTGAAGTCCTCTCCTCTTTTATTGAGTTCTGGTTTAATTTTTACAGATCTGTATGCTTGAGATTTATTTCTTTCAAGTTGTAAATCGTGTTGTTTCTGCTGTGTTTTAAGTTTTTCTCCGTATGATATTTTACGTATCAGTGTACAATAACTCTATACCTGTGATTCTTGGTTTTCTGAATAAAGCGTGATATCAGAGGGTGTTTAACCCTCTTTAGGCCCCAGGACGTAGGAAACTCACTAATACTGAGTTTCTGAACCTGTAAATTCTTGTGTCTTCTTCTTTATGCTTTTTCCCAGTCTTCTTGTTTTGGATATTCTTTTCTTGTTTGTGAAATACGTTCCCAAAGTTATAACACACTTAAATGATTAAGGTGGCGAAAGCGAACTCACAATTAGATGCAGCCACAAAATATTCCTTCCTTGGTCATGGGTAATGCCGATTTGGGAGGCCTATAGCAAGTCCAGTACCCGTACCCTTTCCAAATCCAGTGTTTTGATTTGAATCATCAATGACAGTAGGTCTTGGCCCCTTTCGTGTGGATGCACCTCCACTTCGAACCACCAAAAAGGAACATTTGCCTACAACTGCACAAGCTCATCGAAGCATAAGTTGCTGTTGACCAAATCCCACTTCTTCCTAACATTGATTGTCCGTATCTTCTTGTGCTCCACAACCCCAACGTTTCAAGCAAAGATTGACTCGATCCAATCACTCATGCCCATACCCACAATGTTATCCATTTGATAGGCAGGGTGATGGTGTTTGTAGACCGATACATTGAACCTAGCCAATTGTATTATTAGATGTATGCTGCATATATTGAATTCCACGTATTTACTGCAAATGAAATAAGCACCATGTACCGTACAAGATTCCATTTAAATGCATTGAACCAAGTCCAGAAGGAATCGATCACTCATAACTATTGGATCTGAAAAGTGTCAACCTCATAAAATTATATATTTTATTTTTTTGTGGCAATAGTTGAATCAACAAAAATCCAGCCTTTGGAGATATTAGTTTTTTAATGTTTCAAATTCCAAACAGGTATGTTAATTAATTACCAAAATAAAATAAAATAATGTGGATTGCAACCCAAAAAAAAAAAGGAAGAAGGGGGGGGGGGGGGGGGGGTTTACAAATTTAATTTTTCCTGATTTCATTTAATCACACAGATCAAAATTCCTCATTCTATGCATGGAGTGCGCACTGCGTGGAGAAATCACAGATTAATCTGTAGTCTTTACCACCACTCGATTAGTTGCTCTAGTGCAATGAACTCCATTCACTTTTCTACATTATAAACAGAGTATTTTCATTTTTGAGGTAATGTTTCGAAGACACCTACACCTAACATGTTTTGTTCCAGATATAGTAATATGCATGGCTGCTACATGTTGTTTTGACGTTGTAATTATTTGGAGGCTTCTCACTTCAGTCTAAAAGCCTTAACAAGCCATGAATGGCTCTTCAAAACGTATTGGTGATAATAAAAGTGGGTATACCAGAAAACAGTGAGAGAGACATCAAATTAATTACTACATGCTTTCAAAAGTATCAGTCGCACATCCAACTTAATGCTCGCCATATTTTTTTAATAGTTGGCAATGAGGTTGTGCTTGATGATATGTGTGAGTATTCTCGTCCCTTCACTGATATTGCCAAGTCCCATATTAAAAACTAGATGGGGTCGGCATTAAATGTTGATCCATATATATGTGCACGGACAGTTAAGCCTCACAGGATTCAATCTCCTCCATTAAAAAAGGATTAATAAGGTTTGTCCATTACATATATAGTCAGACAGATAGCAGGCAACAAACATCCACGCACCACACACAATATAAAGAAGTGTGAGAAAACAAGAAGATGGCAGTTGATCAGGCTGAATATATACTTAATCAAGCAAACCACAACTGAATCGACCATCTGAGAGAGACAGCTTCTCCACTTTTGTTACCGCATCTAGAGGGAGAGGGCTAAAGCTTCGAGATGGCCCATAAAAATGAGGGAAGCTATTTGATCCATCCACAATTTCATACACCAAGCTGAGGTGATATTGTAGCGAAAGACAAAATATTACTATTAGCAAGACAATATACTGGCCTCATAATAAGAAGCTATACTGGTGCAAGCTACTATATCAGTTCAGAGCTCAACTCACAAGAATAAAACCCTGTGCCTGCATTTTAGCCTCTTCTTTCATCTTGAAGTAATTGGTTGCTTGGCAGTTATTACTGCTAAATATAACTGTGAAAGCCTTAATTCGGTTGCATATTTGATTCTATTTGGTTGAATTAATGAAAGTAATTTCAGTGCAGACATTTTAGATTCATTCTCCAAAAGCCTTAATTCTCAAAGAATGGCAATCAGGACCAGGTCCTAGTAACAACCAACGCCATTAAATTGCTATGGAACTAGTAACAGTTTTTCAGTCAGTTATCTCTTCCTACTTAAACAAGGCTTGGTTTTTAAATATTTATATACACATGAAATCTCTAAGACCGGCAAGTAGTTTCTTTATCGAGGAAAAAACATAGTGAAGTATGTGCGAACCTTTTTAGCATCAATCTGAAGCAGGTAGAGTTCCTCCTTGCAGTTCAAGTAAAAAATTTCAACCGTTGACCGAACCTGCAATGTTATTATATCATAACTCGTATTTCAGCAACTGCATTCAAAATTCGGAAATGATTGTAGAAATTCAGAACCTCAAAGAAGCATGCGAATTCCATAAATCACCAAATCAATTGGCATGTTATATCGGGTTCCTATTACTATTAGCAATCAACTGAACCCCCAAACATTAAAAATAAATAAATAAATAAATAAATAATCAAATTAACCTGGTCGAGCTTGCTGAGATGGATGAAAGCAGAAGACTTGTCCAGGTCCCCGCCGAAAGCGGATCCATTAGTTTGCAACTCCTCCCACTCCTTCCCTGTACTGATTCTGTACACGAAATCGCTCATCTTCAACAACACCCTCAATCCAAATCGGTAACCGTCATTGTCATTTCATTACATTTACTTGTCAAAACGGGCCCGGCCCGTTTTACACCTTGAAAAATAAAATGACCTTGTGGAACCCAATACAAGGCCTGCCCCATTTATTACATTACGGATTCCACGTGTCTTATCATTTTTTTCAGCAAGATCCAGCTGTCTGATCAGGGACAGGTGTCCTTTTACCTGTGACTTGCAGTACTGGTTACCTATAACAGAGTTGCAACTTTCAACAAATGTCCTTCATGTGATCTGAACTGAAACTGAACTGAATCTAACAAAATTCTGTTGGAGGCAGTTATAACTGATATAACAGCTATTACAGCTGTTACAGGGTTGTTAGAATCTGTTTGCGAACAGACTTAACTGATCCCTGAATAAGCATCGACTGATAGACTACCCTAGTTCTAGTAGCTGATCTAACTCAGTGAACTGTATTTAACACGATGAACAAGGCTGAAACGAGAAACAGACATGGATCGAGTGGCAAGGACTAAAAATTAAAAAATTAAAAACTCGAGGTTCAAAAACAAATATTAACATTTTACCCGAAAAATAAAGGAAAAAATAAAATAACTGATATTTCTTGACTGGAGAACGTTATAAAGCCTCCAGGGGTTAACTCTGTGCTTGTAAGTGTGTACTGTGGGTTATTCAGTGGAGAAGTGATGGCAGCGATCGGGAGAATGTTCAATGTTGCGAGTTTTCAGCTCAAAGAAGCGGAAATGCCTTTTGCAGGTTCCCGCGCAATGCACAAGCTTCTCAGTGATTGTCCTCATCGCAATATAGCTTTAAGATGCAAAGGAAATGCTATGATTCTTCCCAAAATCAGAGCCCAGAAAACTCCTGGTGAGAATGCCTACTTCATATTCACTAATTCTCGAATTGTGTTTCCTAAATTTGTTGGTTGCTGCTTGCTTCCTCCCAGACTATGTTCCACATTCCTACTTTTACAAAGTGGAAGCGATTCTCAGGTTACAACCCTTTTCTTTTATGGCCGGGGGGGAAGTTTACTGTGTAATCAGTTGAAATGAGTTTTTCTAGCTTCCTATTGATATCTTCGCTGCTTTTGTGCTGTTAAATTTCTTATGGAACAGGCCCTGCCGAATCCCTCAGGTTTCTTCGGTAAGACATGACCTTTTCATTAGTTTTTTTTTTTTTTTGGTATGTAAAATGCGAGACGAATCTTGTTTATTTCATCGGATTGGATGCATAGTCACAATATCGACGCATGTTGAAACCAATGCTTTCTTAAAGTTGAGCTAAGCAGTAGTGTTCCAGCAGTTGGTAATTGATTCAAGGTTACTTGTTAGTTGTTGTTACTACTAATGATTTTGTGCCAAAAGAAACGAAAATACTGCTTTGATTTCTCACTGAGTACCTAAAATTATGGTGCCATCTTCCTTGGGATGAGAGTCGTGGCGTTTCATTAGATGGTTACTTGCTTATGACCTAATTGCCAGATGCTAGAAAAAGGCAACTACATTCACCTCTTTAAAATAATTGGTTTGGCCAATATTGCTCTTATTCTTTTCATATTGGTTGGCCTTGTGCTATCGGATTTACTAATCTTATTGACTTGTGTTGGTACTAAATTTTGTTTTTCTTAATTTGAAGGCTTTGTTGAAAATGGGAATTCGTGGTGTCACTGTATCTGACGTCAGGGGCTTTGGTTCTCAGGGTGGTTCAAAAGAGAGGCAGGGAGGTAAGTCCAACGCTGGCCAGAATAAGTTTAAAACTGAAGATATTTTTAGGTTTTAGTTATATAGATACTTTATGCATATAGGTCACATGCTCATATACATTATTATCTTCTATTAATGGTTTATTCTTCACAGGCTCTGAATTTTCTGAAGACAATTTTGTTGCCAAAGTTAAGATGGAAATAGTGGTGGCAAAGAACAAGGTATGTAGATATTTGGCACTAATTTCAGTGGCATCGGGCACTGTAATTGATCATGTACTTTTTTTGTTAATGTAATATCGTAAGATGGGGAAAGAAAGAGTTCTCAGATCCTGTCAGCATGCCCTTAACTCTATAAAAGCATTTTCTTAGTGAAAATCAACAAAGCCTGTTGTTAATTGTTAAACGCTTTCCTTCATGCTTTGCTTTTTTATGCCTTAGACTTCCTAAAACTTCATTTCAAAAAAGCTTAATATTATTAGAAATGAATATAATAATGTCCATAACCCTTGGATCTGATGTTCCAAAGTTTTCATGGGTTTTAAATCCATTGTCTATGGATTTGGATCTTCTCTAGTTTCATCCATACCTATTGGACAGAGAAAAGCTTCTAATTTTTTTTAATGGATATGATAATTCCATTACCATTGGGTCTGCTTTGTTCTGTTACTTTTACATTCTTACTGAACTGTTCATTCTCTGCAAGTGTTTGGATTTTAAAAAGATTAAAGAAACAGAAAATTTCCTTGTGGCGGCAATGGATATGGTCGGAGAAGTCGCAAAAAGCACTCTTGGTGGGGTTTGAAGTTTTGTCATATTAATGATTTTGGGATATCCCTGAAATGAAATTTCAGCATACATTAAGGGCAAAAAATAATGTTAATTTCTGCAGCATCTCTGATGTACGTCACACATTTTTGTAGGTTGAAGCAGTGATAGACAAAATTATTGAGGAGGCAAGGACTGGGGAGATTGGTGATGGCAAAATTTTCTGTAAGGCCTAAACCTACTTTATCTGGCAGTGAAGTATACATTGTGGTCTGTTAGACTTATATTTTGTATATAAATTTACTTTATTTTTATTTTATTTTTTCTTACTTTCACATAATGTAATGCCACCTCATAGGTTGTTATAACCGTTTTGCTTATTCATAGATATATAGGTGTATTCCATTTGTACAAAACCAGTGCGTGAGAGTGTGATTGAATGAATTCTGTTATTCAATTTTTCTTATGTTTCTGCACTCTACCTTCTAACATGGTACATTTGCATCTTTCTTTATTTTGTATGTATTTGGATCATTATATTACGTGCTATTCTAGGGATATTAATCTGTCATTTTTAGTCGGTTATGCTTTTTCTCTCGTACTGCTAGCATTCTTCTTGGTGTCCACGGAGAACAGATTATCTTGTGTCGAAATGTAGAGCTCAATAACTAATTCCATTTTCAATAATGATTTGTAATTTCTTCTTGCAGATAGGCAGGAATAAAAAAGTTTTTCAACAAAAAGAAAAATTTAAAATGAATTGTGCAGTCTGACATAACCAAGAAATTTTTATTTTTTTTGGATTACAATGGGAATCAAACACTACACACACCCCACACCACTAGGCTAACCCTAGTGGTTACATATCCAAGAAAGTTATGAATTTTGTTTTCAAGGCAAATAATTTTAATCTTTCTTTTCTGGTTACTGCGAAAGTCCTTCTTCCAGATGGAAAACACTACCCAATGTGAGATACAGTTTGGAGTATACAATCCAGAAAATGCTTGTTTCCTCAAATGGCCTTCAGAGTTACATAGGACTAGAAACTTGTTATTATATTCTCAGCTTTCACTTTTACTCCTCTATGCTGAACTCATCAGAATCTTTAATTTATTAGATTGCCTAGAAACTTGGAATGTTCAAAACCTAAGTACCTGAATCTTGATGCACATTTCCTGTATCATGTCTCTACTAACTTGCCTAAGTTCTCGTAATGGAAGACTTTGAGGGAATAAGAATTAAACTGCAATTTCTAGATTCAACGAATAAATATGATGGCCTCAATTCAGAATCATATTTCTAATAGATTTTTTATTGTGCAGTGATCCCTGTTTCCGATGTTATAAGTGTTCGCACAGGTAACCATTTGCTTCCTCAGATTGTCAAAATTTATATTAAAAATAAATTGATACAAAAAATTATAATTTTTTGTAATCAAGATATCTACACAAGTTTTGAATATTAATTTTTCAGGTGAGCGTGAGGCAGAGTCTAGAATTGTTTATGTCCGCACACTTGGTGGAGCCTCCCCCCGAAAATATTTTTCATAAAAACAATTTAGATCCATCCTCTTATTACATCTTTTACGTCCCCATTCTCCTCTTCCCTTGTGAATCGATCATACTGATACATGCTTTATGTGTTTTGCACTTTGCTGTCAGAAATGTATGACAGCACTATTGATAGGATAGTGTTGTGTAGCTGTTGTGAATGATGAAAAAATAGGACCAAGTCGAAAATACTGGTTCAACTTGAAAACTGGTCAAGTCTGGTTCATTCATCTCAGAAAATCGAATGAACGAAGAACTGATGGAAAATCAGTCTAATCATAACTTTGTGAGAACTTATTTTTTTAATTTTTAATTTTTCAATTCCACAAAAAACATTTTTAAACTAAATAAAAGCCTAATGCTAAGTTTCAAAGGTCCATCAACATATCTCGTCTCGAGCATTAGCACATTAGTATTGTTATTATTTAACCCACGCGAATTAGGGTTAAATAGTACAGACTCTTTGTAAGGTTTTATCACTTTATATACATGATACATCAAACGTTATTTAAAATTCTAAAAAGAAAAAAAAAACAGCAGAGTAGTAATTTGAAATTCCTCTTTGCGATTCAGTTTTATAAGAAGCTAACAGACAAAATGTGTAGATTTTTCTGTGATTATCTCGCTATATACAGTCTAGCAATGATAAAAATAAAAATAAATAAAAAATAGTTATGTTCTAAAAATAATGATTGTTTCAATTTGGTTTATTGTCTCACAATGTTTTGAAATTTTTAATTATTTTGATTATTAGTCTCAAATCATAAAAATTCTATTTTAGTATTATTATTTTTTAAATAAACAAAGGATAAAGGATTTTTCATGTTAATGTAAATAAATTATCTCCGATTTTGTTAATTGAAGTATTTTTATAATTCTAATTTATTGCAAGGTTATGTTAATCTTTATCATTATAATTTTTTAATCTTATAATCCCAAAACGATATCGTTTTGCACGCTAAAATTATCTCTAGTCGAAGAAATATCTTTCCCGTAAACAAATTATGCGTTATCTTCACATGATTTAACTCATTTTTATTTTTCATACTTAAATTTTATTTTCTACCACATATCTTTTAAATCATATTAAAAAATGTAATTTTGTATTTTCGGTCACATCTAGTCGTGATAATTTGCAAACAAAATCACATAGGAGGTGTTTGGTTGAAGGATTCTCATGAGATATCTATGCAATTGTAAGTAGCATTTTGTCTTCTTTATATTTGGTTAAAGTTTTTTAAAAATTTAGCAAGCAAACTTGAATGTCCATCATTTATCAATTGTGAACAAAAATTGGTGAAAAACACAAAGGAGAATATATGGAGACCAGTTCTTCCGCCCAACTAACATGAGGTCGTCCAACAAGAAGGCGGCCCTTCCGTCCTCCCAACATGGAGACCCGCCCTTCCGCTCTCCCAATATGGAGACCAGTTCTTCCGCCCGCCCAACATGAGGTCGCCCAACAGGAAGCCAGCTCTTCCGCTCTCTCAACATGGAGACCAGTTCTTCCACCCGCCCAACATGAGGTGTCCCAACAGGAAGCCAACTCTTCCGCTCTCCCGACATGGAGACCAGTTCTCACGCCCGCCCAACATGAGGTTGCCAAATAGGAAATCAGCCCTTCCGCCCTCCCAACAGGAAGACATGCCATTCATCCCGCCCAACAGGGAGACTAACATTTCCGCCCTCCAAACATGAAGAGCAGCACTTTCGCCCTCCCAACAGGAAGACCACCCCTTCCGCCCTCCCAACTGGAAGACCAACATTCATCAACATACTAAAAGTTATCAAACCAACATCTACATGCCAAAGTTTCCAGCGAGACTCACACTATCAGGTTTTATTTTCAGCGTATGGTAATAACATCCCACCTCATATATGTTTCTTTTTGTTCATTAAAATATCCTTTCATTTTATCATAATTCTCATATGAGCTGCCTAATAATTAGCGGACACAAAGTCTGTTTGCAAGTTTTCCGCCCTCACACTATCAGGGCGTCATTGTGTGAAGCATACGTCAAGCTTGAATTTTCTTCTTGCATTTTAAATGGTGTGGGTACGCCTTCTTTTGATTTGAGGAATTATTATCAAATTCGACAACTCAAATCTTCAACCGATATTCTCTTGTGGGTTCCTCTCTCACTGAAGAATTTAAGATGGTGTTTGGTTGAAGGAAAATTTTATGAATGATAGGGAAATGAGATTAATAGGGAAATGGCTGGAAAGTGAGTTAGATAGGAAAATGTAAAAAAAGTTGTTTGGTATGAAAAAAATTTACTGGAAAAATTAGATAACTTTTGTAAAGTCTATGTTTGGCTTTTGGTAAAATATAGATGGGGAAATAATGTACTATACGAAAATATCCTTGTTTTTATAAAATTTACAACCAAACACCCAAAACAAATTACAAATAAAAACAAACAAAACCTGGGTTTCTTGTCAACGCTACCACATTCTAAATTACTCGTCTGCAACGCTACCATTTAGCTGGGTTTCTTGTCAAAAAACCACATCCTAAAATGGTTTTTAAACAGTGCAGAATCATAGATAAATGGCAGCAAATTGAAAATCTATCTATCTTGGATGACTAGTTTTTTTCACACATTCTATTCAACCAAACACTTCTAAATAGATTCCTTCTCTCACTTGCCTAGGTAAATTTGGAAAAGAACCCGGCCAAACACCACCTAAAAGGCTTTTGCACCTTTAAATACCAAAACCATTTCCACTTAAGTTCTCCCGAAGACTTTCATAAGGTTTTTAAAGTAAAGGAATATAATATGTTTTATTGGTAAAGTTTGGTTATTAAATACAATTCTCCAATCTCTCGTGGGACCCATCATATAATAAAGATGGGACATTGTATCGAGTGAATTTTCAAGCCTTGGATCATTTTCATTCAAATTTCAAAGAAGAATAATGGTGGGACCTACCTTCAAATAGTTCAAGAAATAATTCCAAAGCTCGCCAAGTATAAATCATATGGCGAGACCCGGTGAAGAAATCGACAAAAAGTTAAATTCGCAAACATATTCAAAGATATACAACCAGCACTTGTATGCCAAGTGTCCAACGACGCTCACATAGTCGGGTTTTATTTTCAGCAATAACATCTCTTCACTAGCATTTATATGTCTCTCTCCAACTGCATTATTATAAATTTCATATGAGTTGCTTAAATAATTATGAAGGACGGGATGGATCTCACCCCCGGTAAATAATTACGAAGGTCGGGACAGTTCTCACCCCCGGTAATTAATTGCGAAGGCCGGCACGGTTCTCACCCCCGGTAGAATTAATTACGAAGGCCGGGACGGTTCTCACCCCGGTATAGTTAATTACGAAGGCCGGGACGATTTTCACCCCCGATAATTAATTATGAAGGTCGGGATGGTTCTCACCCCCGGTAATTAATTACTAAGGCCGAGACGGTTCTCATCCTCGGTATAATTAATTATGAAGGTCGGGATGGTTCTTACCCCCGGTAATTAATTACGAAGGCTGGGACTGTTCTCACCCTCGGTATAATTAATTACGAAGGACGGGACGATTCTCACCCCCGACAATTAATTATGAAGGCCGGGAGGATCCTCACCCCGGTAAACAAAGTCCGAGATGTGCTACCCCTCAACAAAAGTCCTAGATGGCCGGCGTCTGGCCAACATCCCATCTAGGCACATGTTTATCGTCATTTATACACTACTGTATTAGTTGTTGCAGGTTTTAAATCGGAATAACCAAACATCAAAGACTCAAGTCATGGAGCATTATCTACCATACACTCATATCATCAACGAGTTCTGTTATTAAAGAAAGGAATATACATATTTATCACCTATGAAGACTCTTAATCTCTCTCCCTCGGAACACATTATCTTCTCCAGCTTTCATCTACTATATTATTTGTCACCATCGAGTTTTAATGTTGAAGAAGGGAACATATATATTTATCATCAGGATCTCCATCACCTCTCCCTCTTGGAACAATTATCCTCTTCAGAAGCTTTCATCTACAACATTATTTTATTATCATTATATGGTCAAGACATCTTTATTCCAACTGTTAAAATCTCCAGGCTGCTCGATTCCACATGGGCATTATTTAATATACATTCATATCACAAACGAGTTTTATGGTTGAAAATGGAAATATATATATTTATCATGAGAATCTTCACCACTCTCTATTTTGAAACACATCATCTTCTCAGAAGATCTCATCTACTACTTTATTTTCTCACAATGCTCGGATTTGCAATCTTGTTGACTTTATTTTATCAGATCATCAAGACATTCTTATTCCAGTTGTCAACATCTCCAGGCTACTTGATTCAACATGGGCTCGACAACTTGTTCTTACAATTAAATTATCTCTACTTCAACAACATTTGAAGACCTGCCTCAATAGCAAGCGCATCTTTGAAGACAACGAAGTTCAACACAATTGCAAGCTATAATAGAAGATTCTCTTGAAGTATTCAAGCATCGTCAACCAGACAATCCATACTCGATGATAACAAATAAACAACTCATGAAGGCTGACATAATACCGATCGGTTACATTGTATCCTGCTTGGAACACTACACACTACGGGTATCCGCCCCAAGCTGCCATATATCTTGGCACCATGCTCCGCAATCTACCAAGCTGGGGGGCTCCTGTTCTGGATACTACTCACTTTAGGCCCACCAGTCAGGTCCAATCTCCTAAGCCCATAGTCTAGAACATTTTAGAGGGCACCCATGGCAAGCCATAAAGACTCACCACTAGGACATTTCTCTATCCTTGCACTGCTGCCTCTGTACACTGACAGTGGGCAGCATGTCTTGTCTAAGGACAAGACATGGCTTGGAGACAGCTGATGGGCTGACCAACGGTCTCCCCCATGAAAGGAGGACTCTCCTCTATAAATACCCCTCTCACACATGGAGAGGGGACATTCTTCTCCATCTTCTACCCATGCTGTTACTCTGCCTATTGATAGAGCCATCCATGCAACACACACCCCCCTTATGCACCATGGGAAACTCCACTAGTGTCTTGGTCTCTACCCTTGCCAATATAGAATCCCTCTTTATCAACATACTTCACTCTCCATGAGACACATCTATGTACCACTTTGAGTACAATAAGTATGAAGAGAAATGTACCATTTTAGGAATGAATGAAATATTTTTCATATAAGTGGCGGTGCTAATATTTCTACCAACGTATTCCATAAAATAAAATAAAATAAAAAATACGTGACCATCACCGTTCATTACTTTTCTTTCTTTCTTTTTATTGTCAATCAATGATTGTGTTTAAAGTTTGTGATGTTTGCACAGAAATATTTGTGGATGCATCTTTTTAATCAAAATATTTTTTATGTTGCCGTTATATTGAGTGCTCGTTATATCATTTATTTTTTATTTAAATCTTTTAAAATTACTTTAAATAGTTTTATCTAATATTTATCAAAATACACGTAAAAATATGTGAAGCTCATTTTTTTTCTCTCTCTCTCTATCTTTTCTCCACATAAGTCAACATGAACTCCAAATATTTTTTTATATATTTTGATAAATATTAGATAAAATTATTTAAAATAATTTTAGAAACTTCAAATCTTTATTTTTACATTATGTTTATTTTTATGATTATTTTCACATATATTTCATATTTTTTACTTTTTGACAAAAGAGTATCCCTTTACCGAAAATGATCTCCTTTTTAACGTATTTGAATTCGGAAAATTATATTACACTTATAATTCATATAAATTTAATATACTTGTATATATATATATATATATAGAAAATATCAAGGCGTCATTTTGAAAAACAGTAATAAGATGTTGATATATTGTTAATTCTTAATAATTAAAAAAGTTTATATATTAATAATATGCTAATATTTTGTTAACTTAATACAACTAAATTAATTATATTATATATTTTTATAAAATTATTATATATTATCCAAATGATATCATGGAACAAGAAGTTGGGACAAGCTATGAACCACCGACACTTCAAAAATCCTGACGTGTTGTGTCCGACACTTCCCGACACTCTCGGACACTCCAACACTCTAACACGCATTATAGAAATTCAAAAAAAAAAAAGTTTAAAGGTTGCGTTGCGTTGAGTTTTTAGTTCCAACTATTAGATTCGTTGGATTACGATTACTATTTTATCGAGTTTAATATAAATATTTGGGATATCTTATGTTTTTTTTGCAAAATTTATGAATATTATAAGTTTAGATTTATTTTTTTATATTATTGAATATTAAATATAATATACACTACATAAATTAAAAATATTATTTAATATCAAAACGTGTCCTAACGTATCGAAATCTAACATTTTTTAGAATTAACGTGTCGGAGTGTCGTGTCGTATCGTGTCACGTGTCCCGTGTCGGTATCGGTGCTACATAGGGGACAAGGCTCGTGATGTGACAGTGTGGGTACACTACTCTTTAATGGATTATTCAAATTAGACTATATATTCTTTTTATCCTCACCAAATTTTAGGATACCAACTTCAGTCACTAGCAAATAAAAAAACTATTCATAATAGATTCATTTAGTTGAAAGTGTGATCCCTAACAAATTAAAAAAAGATCCATATTAATTTCTCAGAAATACTAAAATGAATTTATTTTGGATTTTTTAAAAGGACCATAAATAACCTTTTATTTACTAGGAACTAAAGCGGATATACTGAAATTTGCTTAACGGTATTTACTCTTCCAATTATTGAGTACTCATCTCAATTGGATTATAAGAAAATTAGGCTATCATGGAGAGAATACTGTAAATTTTTTTTTTTTAAATTGGTAAAAAAGTTGTTTAGAGAAATGGAGTCATAAAAGAGTTCGTAACAAAAGCCCCAAACTCCAATAATGAGGGGAAAAACCACCTATAAGATATTTACTGTTATTTTCTAATTTACAGTTAGATATTACCGCATAGTTATCCCCGCAAACATATCGATTTCAAACTATAATGTGTGTTTTTTTTATCTGCGTAGTTTAATAATGAAAATAGATCGATAAGTTTGATATCTTTTATGTTAATTTCACAGACGTTATTTAATAATCTTATTACTAATGTTACCACCATATCTTCAAAGTTAATATCTGTCAATTAACGATTATCATTTATTGTGAATTAATAATTAATTAATGAGTTTGATTTAAAAAATAACAACCTTAACGGAAATCGACGATTAAGATCAACTGTTTGTTGTTACAATATCCTATCCTTCTATGAATCAGAATTAAATAAATATTAAACTAAAAAGAGAGAAAAAAAAAAATTGAGGAGAAAAAAAGTTGATTTGGTCGCTGTGAAAACTGTGGCATCCGAGTCTTGCTCTTCGTCTTCCCTTTCCATCACCAGTCACCAGTCACCAGAGACCTCTTTTCTTCTTCCTTCTTTTGCGTTACAACTTACAACCCCCCAAACTGTGTTCACACTGCACCCATGGCTGCAACACCACCCAATCTCTCTACTCTCTCTTCCTCCTCCTCCCTTTCCAAACCCTGCGCTTTCCCTCTTCCTCTCAACAACAACACTCGCCTCTTCAACAAAACCCTTCCAAAACCCACATTCCTCCTCTCCCCCACTCTCTCACGCGCCGTCCCCGACACCCACAAAACCCCCTTCGTGGTTTCCGAGGTTGTCTCTGCAGGCCCTGTCCCATACGAGGATGACGAGAAGCCACGCGAGGAGTGCGGTGTTGTGGGCATATACGGTGACCCAGAGGCCTCTCGTCTCTGTTACTTGGCCCTTCACGCGCTCCAGCACCGTGGCCAGGAAGGTGCCGGCATCGTCACCGTCGATAACAACGTCCTTCAATCGATAACCGGTGTTGGGCTTGTTTCCGATGTGTTCGACGAGTCCAATCTTGATCAGTTACCTGGTAATTTGGCTATTGGGCATGTTCGTTACTCAACCGCAGGCCAATCCATGCTCAAGAATGTTCAGCCTTTCGTTGCTGGGTATCGTTTTGGCTCCGTTGGGGTTGCTCATAATGGCAATTTGGTGAACTATGGCACCTTAAGGGCCAAGCTTGAAGAGAATGGATCCATTTTTAACACCACTTCTGATACTGAGGTGGTTCTTCACCTTATTGCCACCTCAAAGCATAGACCTTTCATATTGAGGATTGTTGATGCCTGTGAAAAGCTTGAAGGGGCTTATTCTCTTGTGTTTGTTACTGAGGATAAGCTTGTTGCGGTGAGGGATCCCTTCGGATTTCGACCTTTGGTTATGGGAAGGAGAAGTAATGGTGCTGTTGTTTTTGCCTCTGAGACTTGTGCTCTTGATTTGATTGAAGCCACTTATGAGAGGGAGGTGTACCCGGGTGAGGTTTTGGTGGTGGACAAGAATGGCCTTCAATCACTTTGTCTCATGTCTCATCCACAGCCAAAGCAGTGTATTTTTGAGCATATATACTTTGCACTCCCCAATTCAGTGGTCTTTGGGAGGTCAGTGTATGAATCTCGCAGGCAATTTGGGGAGATATTGGCCACTGAGAGCCCAGTGGATTGTGATGTTGTCATTGCTGTTCCAGATTCTGGTGTGGTGGCTGCTCTTGGTTATGCTGCCAAAGCTGGGGTTCCCTTTCAGCAGGGTCTGATCAGGTCACACTATGTGTGGAGGACTTTCATTGAGCCATCTCAGAAGATTAGGGACTTTGGGGTGAAGTTGAAGCTCTCACCTGTCCGTGCTGTTCTTGAAGGTAAGAGGGTTGTGGTTGTGGATGATTCAATTGTGAGGGGAACTACATCATCTAAGATTGTAAGGTTACTAAAGGAGGCTGGTGCCAAGGAAGTTCACATGAGGATTGCAAGCCCTCCAATTATTGGTTCATGTTATTATGGGGTGGACACACCGAGCTCGGAGGAGTTGATATCTAATAGGATGAGTGTGGAGAAAATAAGCGAGTTTATTGGATCAGATTCACTTGCTTTTCTCCCATTTGATAGCTTGCAGAGGCTTTTGGGTAATGACAGTCCTAATTTCTGTTATGCTTGTTTCTCTGGGAAATACCCTGTTGAGCCCAGAGAACTGAAAGTCAAGAGGGTTGGTGACTTCGTGGATGATGGCTTAAATGGGAGTTTAGAATCTATTGATGGGGGTTGGGTTCAAGCAAACCCAGATCTGAAAGAGGTTAAGGTTGCTACTAGTCTCTGAAAATTCTCCTATTTGTGATTTTGGACTACTTGGCATATTTACATTTGCATAATTAAAGAGAACAACCTATATATATATATCATATACGCTTATGATTTCTCATGTTGCATGAAAAATGTAAGTTTTTCTATAGAGAAAGAAAGGGATGGAGCCCATATTAAAGAAAAAAATGAAAAATAGAAAAGTGATTGACACGAATATCGAAATGACAATGGTAGGAGAGGAGAGTAATATATATGTCACATATGATGCGGTGAGGGATAATGTCAAACGATCTAATCTAACTACTGTGGTGTGCTCCATTAATTCACTTGGTTTCTGAACTGATATTTGGAGCTTTTTGTTGTTTAGAACTTGGAACCGTGGTATAAGAAGTAAGAACTTCGATGTTTTTCTTTTCCTTTTTTTTTTTTTCAATATAGGGTTTTCTTCAAAAACATCCTAATCCTAGACCTTTGCATTTTTATTTTTATTTTTATTTTTCATCTCAATCTCTTTTACTGTATATATATACATATATACCAAAGATAATATAAGAAAAAGGTAAAAAAAAAGTGTGTTATTGTGGTATCAAGTACCCATTGGTTTTTGTTACATGGATACTTTTTTATTTATTTTTTGAATTATTATCTATTCACACAGTTACATCATTGAAAGGACTTAATTATGATAATAAATTTTTAAGAGGAAACTTTTAAATAGACATTATATTTAATGAAGGAGAAGAATATTGTGACAACCAAGTTGTGTTACTACTAAATGACTACCAATAAATCTCACTGTTAGATCGACTATCTTGATCCAACGGTTATATTTATTTCCATCTTTGTACGGTCATGATTCTCATATTTAAAGTGAAAGCATTAAATATGGGAAATGATAAGTGAAAATAAATATTAAATATTAAATTTGGGAAATCATGACCATACAAAGATGTAAATAAATATAGCCGTTGGATCAAGATAATCAATCTAACGATAAGATTATTTGGTAGTCACTTAATAGTAACATAACTTGGTTGTCACAATATCCTTCTCCTTTATTAAATACTTCATTCAATATAAAATATGTTCTTATCATAAAATGTATTTTCTTATTAGCTTATCATAAAATAATTTAAATTTCAATGTTTGAATAAAGTTTAATGTTCCTTGATCAACAGAGCCAGTCGTCCAGTGTAGAATAAGGTATTTGCATTATCGTGCGCTACTTTATTCTTTCGTGTTCCTAATAAAGACTTTCAGCATAGTTACAACTTTTACATCTATTTTGTGATATTTGAATGGTATTTTTTTATGATTCACTTGATTTTCTAACGGATGTAGAGTGAGGCGAGCATGTGTCCTCTCTCTCAACAATTTTTTATTTTTTTCAATTACATGTAATATGTTTTATTGTTTTTACATTCAATTATATGGACTTTTGTAGTAATTTTGTAATTAACTCCTACATTTTCAGTGTATATTATAGGTTATTTGATGTGCTGACTTAATGAATCATTAATTAAGATATTTTTATTAAAAGGTACATAGAAATTTAGAACATTATCTTTAACTTTAGAAACTGCACAATATTTTCACCAAAAAAAAAACTGCACAATACAATTATTTGTAAACTACAAAAAAAATTATTTAACTATCATAAATTTTAAAATAAATATATATTTTGATCTTTTAACTATGTACCTTTTATTTTTTTTCCGGTGAACAAAAGGGCGAGGGCCCAAAACTATATACTTAATACAACGTTAATTCTGTAATTATTAGCGGCAATGTCAATTCAAGTCATCAAAGTAGTGCTTGGAGTTGATCTCTCAATAGGTGAAGATATGCACTTTTTTCACCAAAAAAAAAGAAAGATATGCACTTTATCATTTAAGTATATTTTTTAATTTAATCGAAAATACAATATTGTGCCGATGCTAAGATAATAAAATAATAATAATACTTTATTATAAAAGTAATAATATGAATTATGTCAATGAATTAAGATATACATGTAGCTCTTGATACTATAAACTCATCCATTTGTTTGAATTATATACACCTGTTTTAATTTTTTGAGTTTGCTCAATATTTTCCTTCTATGTCTGCGCGAATATATTTTATTTTATTTATTCAATTTATTTTAATTCGATTCGAATATTATCGGTGATTTTGCAAATATATGTTTTTCAATTCTTAAAACTATAATTTAAGATCTTTAATTAACGAAAACAAACTTAAATTCTATTTTTATTTCTACGGTTTATACGTCATCAAAGTTTTTCGTTTCACTTTTCATATGTGGCATTTGTTAAATTCTATTAATCTTTTTCATTTTTACAAAGTTCTTTGCAATTTTATTCTTGAAATTATTTTAGTTTTATTTTAATATCTTAGTTGTCAAGTATTTATCAATAGCCAACAAAACTTTAATAACTATAATTAATAATATATTTTTATGAGCATATAGAAACTCTTTTATTATAACTTCTTACATAAATCTGATACTTAAGTCCGTATCAATAGAATGCCATACATTATTAATTATGAAAATTAATAATATGTTAACAATCTCAAAAAAATATGAATACTTTATTATTTAATGCACCAACTTATGTATATCGTGTTCACATAAAAATTTCTCCCCCCCCCCCCCCCCCCCCTTTTCAAATAAATAAATAAAATTCTCCTATCTTATCTAATGTTTCTTTGTACTCATCTCTCTTTTGGTTGCTTTTCATTTGTTTACCTTGAAAATGCATCTTAATTAATCTCATAGCAGTTGCAAAAGCAAGTGGTTTAATTTTTTTTTAATTTTTTTTTTGCATAAATTAAAAGGAGAATGTTATATATTTATAAATTTTTTGTTTACAAAACCATATTAAGTATGACCGGTCATACTTCAATCAAGAGTGTATAAAGAAGTTTGTAAACGGATCCTTCTCCAAATTAAAATATTTAAGGGAGATTTAAAAAAATATAGACTTGAATTGTTGGATAGTTCATAGATGTATCTAGCTAGGGATACTCTGTGAAGTAATGGTAGAGACCAAGACTCAACATGAGTTTCTCATGATGCTGTGCAAGTATATTACAATGAGGGAGTATGTATGAGTGGCTAGAGTTGCTCTACCTATATGCAGAGCAACAACTTAAATAGAGAAGAAGAGTCCTATAAAGCGTGGGAGAGAGAAAGCTGCGCTATGCCATCTAGCCAGCCTAATCACTAAAGTTAGGTATATTGAACACATTGCCATTGTATATGGATAGCAAGTATAGAGGAAAGAAAATTTTTCAGTATCCTCTAAAGGGGTGTTTGGTACCTAGATTCTTTTTGGGTTCCTTGGAAAATTGGGTATGGAAAATTGAAAGACCATGTTTGGTAGCAAAAATATTATATTTTCCCAAGAAATAATGTTACCCAATTTTTTCAATTCATGTATAAAAAATAGTACAGATAAAATATAAATATGTCCATCCAAAAGTTAGAATATTGGTTTACCCAGGAGACCAAAATATTTGTAGACAATAATAACCCTATTTTTTGGTAGCAAATGGAATTTATATTATATTAAAAAGTAAAAGTATGATTATTTTCATAAAATAACCCCATATTCCCACTAATATTTCACAATCAACAAAATACACACTTAGTAAAATAAACCATAAAATTCTAGGAAAATTTGGCCACACTAAACAACTTTTTAGTAATATTCCAGCAAAATATATTTCCTATTATATTCCAGTAATATATTGTTCCCAGATGAATAAAAATTTCTCTTCTACCAAACACCCCCTAAAAGAATATAGACATGTGTTTTGATATTGGACCAATTAAATGAGTGAAAGTTTATAGTTACAACTTTTTTTTTACAACCTCTTACAACCATATCTTATCACCGTTGATTTCCGCCAATCAACGGTTATCATTTTAGAAATTAAACTCATTAATTAATTATTAATTCATAATAAATGATAACCGTTGATTGACGGAAATCAACGGTGATAAGATATGATTGTAAGAGGTTGTAAAAAAAAGTTGTAACGTTTCCCCATTAAATGAAGGCTTTGGTTTGGTCATGCCGCAGTAACAAATTTGGTTTCCTGCAACAAAAAAACGATAAGATAAATAATAATAAACAATCGGAAGAGACACCATTTTCGATAAAAAAATTTGTCGGTTGTGTTGCATTACAAGAATTTTTTTCCTGTGACATTATTGTTATTTATCCCTTAAATGAACCTAAAAAGACCTATCAAAACCAGTCTGTTTTAAAAAATAAGAATTTCACAAAAAAAAATAATATGAAAATTTCAAATGCACGTACAAAAATAGTAATAGCAATAACTTAACAGATTAATAACTTGATTCGATTTGAGGAAATTTTATTAATTTTTTTTTTTGCATAATTTTGTAAAGATTGTAATGATGCATAACGATGAGCGTTGAATGAGACTGGAAGCACCAGGTAAGTTAATGCTCCGTCAGATTCAGATGCACTCATTCATGTCTGTGGTGACATTGTGGTGCTCTGGCCATCACAAATCACTTCTTAGCTACCCTCCTTAATGACACTTGGCCCCTCCTGCTACTCTTTGTTCCGAATAAATCTTTGGTGCTACTGTAACACCTAGATTCAGTGCATCCCTCAAATAAGAGCATTACATATCAGAGAAGAAAAAAAATGTGACAGAAAATAGAAAATTTTAGCTGACATGTAATATTCTAATTGGTGAGATATATTAAATATTTGGTGCTACAATAATACGAAAGATTTATTCGTTTTGTCTCCCCAAATCTTATTGTTTAACGCATTGCCTATAATTTCTCAAACCCAAACCAAAGTGCAATTACATGTATTTTTTGTTTTTGGTCACCTCTTCACCCCAACAAGATGCGACGTTTCCTGGTTCCACCCAAGTTATCATGTCTACTTTAAATTTTATCAACTTTCCTTTTCACTGTCTTCAATTCCTTGAGCTCTTCCAAATATTTCCAATTTGTCATTATCATTATAATTTTCTTTGCTTTTTTTATGCATGTTCTCGTAAGGGCCCCCTTTTTCTTTCCTATACCAAAATAAAGCAAGCATTTAGGCTTAAAAGTATTCGTTAAGTTTACTAACAAAAATGATGGCTCTTGTTTAATTTGGTCATTTGGTGCTTTTTTACCTTGTTCATGACCAATAAGCGTGGCTGTTAATGCTCCAAGCGAAGAAAAAACTAACTAGGGAAGTGATGTGGGATATATGGGTCATGTTTTTCCAAAAGTTTGTTTTGCTTCTGAGACCCACTTTTGGAGCGTAATTACTGAAGTTGTTCATGGTTGTGGCGTGAAAAGGGGCTTCATGTGGCTGAATGATAGATTGGGTAGTTTAGGTTACATTATGGCTTTCTTTTGTCTACTACTCTATTGCTTCGACCAAAAAGACAATTTATCTTTTATTTATACTTTTTCTACAGTCAGTCTCCCGCCTCAATTTAAACCCGTACTAAAATAAAAAGTTGTCATTCTTAATTATTAATTCATCTGTATTATTGCTAAAATTAAGAGTACTATAACTGAAATGATCATACCGATAACCTATGTAGCACCGATACGACACGCGACACGTGACACGACACTCCGACACGTCAATCCTAAAAAATTGTGGATTTCGACACGTTGGGACACTTTTAATATTAAATAATATTTTTAATTTATATAGAGTATATTTCATTTAATGTTTAATAATTTAACAAAAAAAATGAAACTAAATTAATAATACCCATCAACACGTTATAAAGATTGAAGCTTTAATAAAAAAAATAAAAACTGGGATGAGAGATATATAATATCAAATAGAGAGAACAAATCATATTAGAGAGAGATCAGAGAGAATGAGATACAACAAGAGTGTAATAGGAATTGACAACAATGAAGCTGAGATGATCTCTTATCTACTTAAGGGGAAAAAAGACAAAAAAAAAATAAAATTAATATGATCATGTGGAAGCTTTATTAATATATTTTAATTTTTTAAAAACAAAAAATCAAAAAAAAAAAATTTAAAAATTACGAAAATGCCATTTGACCGTGTCGGACAGGGTCAAATTCGTGTGTCGGAATGGTCAACGTGTCGGAAAATGGTCAAATTCGCGTGTCGGAATGGTCAACGTGTCGGAAAAAGTCAACCACGTGTCCGACACCGTGTCGGAGCGTGTCGCCGTGTCGGAGCGTGTCGGACCCGACTCTTCCTGTTTTTACAAGTGTCTGTGCTTCTTAGCCGATAACCATTTCAAATTGGGAATAATGTCATATGTGATAAAGTTCTCTCCTACACACCCTTCAATAACTGTGCCACACTTTTTTTTTCATTTTTTCAGATTATGGGACCCACAAATTTATCTCTATGACATGAGATAACTTATCTCCTTTAACATGAGATTAATAAAATCCTTTCAAATTATACATATAATTACCAAATATTGGTAATTCAGTTGGCGCATGGAAACTAAGCAGGTGGGGATGAGAGTATGTGTTCGATCTTCTCCAATATCATCTTTAGGAGGGATTTAAAGTCTTAATCCCGGATCCCCTAATCAGATTAGTCGTGAAGCGATGAGCCAGTTGGAATATTTACAAAAAAAAATTAAAAAATTATACATATAATTCGAAACCAAAAGTATGTATTAATCCAAATTACTATGGCAAGTGAAACTATTGGACCTTTGAATTTGTGACCGCTTAATTTAACTTTTACTGACTAAAAAAAAAAAACAGTATGAGGGAAGGATATTCCTATTTTAAGACATGCAATTGCCATGAGAATAATGTTAGTTATGTCTAATCTAATGTTATACTATTATATAAAATAAAGTTTCTGCCTTTGAGTTTCATGTTATTAATTATGTTATCTTAAAAGTCTTTTTCTACTAAATTTTAATTTTTTTTTTTAAGTTAGGGGCTTAGGGCACATTGATTAATCTGTTTCTTCATTTAGGTAACCATAATTAATACCTTTAATTGCATATTTACTTTTTGTTTTTTTGGTAAGCTGCATATTTACTTTTAATATGTATATATTTACACGTCTTGTTTATTTTTTATTTAAATTTTAAATAATCATTTATCTTATCTTTTTTAAAATATGTTTTTAATAATTCTATAAAAAAATAATTTCTGATTTTATTATAATAATAGATTTTATTTTATTTTGTAATTTCGTACTATCTACTGGTGCTAATTTAGTTAACAATTGAATGAATGCATATATAGTAAAGTTTTTTTTTTCTGGAAATATTCCAATCAATTAATTGCTTCATGACTAGTCTGATTTAAAATAGGTTTCGGATTAAGCCTTTAATCCCCTTGCAAAGACAACATTGAAGATAATTGAATGCATGCTGTTACCGCTCTTACTGTGAAAATATGATATGTTTTCTATCTTTTACTCAAAGAAGTCGATGCCTATATAGGCTTACAAGAGGAGCCAAGTTGTTACATTCAAAATAGAAAAGCAATCTAAAAGAATCTTATCCTACTGCTAGAAATATGTACCAGCCTATAGAAAATATATTGTTACAACAAAATGGGATACTCCAATATTCCTGGCTAACACGTACTCAATTTTACGGTGACAACTGAACTACCATCCTTTGCTAATATATAATAAAGTTAAGGCGGAGGAGATACGCATATTGTCTCCTATTTTTGACAGTTTTGAATTTCAATTGTAGCTTTCGTGACTATTATGTACCCAAAGCCTTATTTGATGCAATTATCCAAATAATACAACGTGAAAATGATATAACTAATAAAACTGTCATATTCTGACTAAAATTGTCGCCAGAAACCTCGCCCCTCGTGTTGTAGACATTTTAATTTTCAAACATATTGTTGCACAGACCAAAGATAACGCGTTATTGGTTGAAAGTGAAATATTCAGGGACAACAATAGAACGATACCATACAAGCTCTTTCTTACACGATAAGGAAGAGAAGACACACTCTTGGGTTTTACTTCTATTGAAATTTCAACTTTGGACTTCATATAAGAATATCATTATTTTAATGTGGGATTTGTCTTGGCCTTGCCATAAATAAATACTTAAATTAGACAGGATTAGTTTGCCAAGTAACGTCTAATCTCCCTGAATATAAGTGGAAAATAAAAAAGAGTTAGGAAACAAATGGGTTTGGTTTTACACATGCTTTATCCTTAAACTGCTGCGACAATTAGAACAAAGCGCTGCCGAAAGTTTATGGAATTTTTTTTAAAAAAAGGTCAATGTATCTTTTTTTTTTTTTCCTGGAGAAGATCCAAGAAATATAGTTGTGGTCTTTTTCTGTCCCCTTGCATATATTAATATTGCTATGCTTGGACGGCATCAATGTCACTCAGTGTTCTCTTGCTGTGAATTCCACCACCCAATTTGCAGCACCACCATGTTTCCTAGGGAATTTTGGGTTTGCTTTTGTCACTTTTATCAACTTAATTGTCACGCTTGGAATATATATAAGAATCTCTGTCGTGATTGAGGCTCTACCTACGTAGCTGAGTGCGGTAGACATTGAGTCACTTGGATATATAATTGAAGGTTCTAATTGAGTGTAAATTATAATTAATGCTTCTCATACAAGGGGAATTAATTTTATGTTATTTTTTACGCTAAAATTGAAGACATACATAGTAAAGAGCATTTTATAGCTTCATAGTTTATATTATCATCACACATATCAGATATTGTTGATGGATCAAATGAAAATTGAAAAGCAGCCTAGGGAATATGATGATGAGGGTGATAATGTATAAGGACTGTCACGAGTCTCTAGAGTTTCCTGAAAAATATTTAGACAAAGATAAGGGGTACGAAAGTTGTTTGGCAAGGTGTGTTGGGCATCTTCTACCAGCGGAGGAAAGGTACAGGAACATATTTACGATGGAAGAAGACGACAAATCTTTCTCTATGTGCATTGATTGGTTTGACATTCAGGTCATAGCCCTTATCTCTCTCTCTCTCTCTGCTCAGTGTATGCCTTATGCTATGGTAAAAGGGTAAGCAATAAACTCTGTCTAAGCTTGATCATTCTCCATACTCCATTCAATGGGGTCCTTACACGCGTCACCCCACTAGGACACACCCTACGCACTCTATCCCTCTGTCTGCTCTCTGCCACAATAACCTCATCATCAATTACTGCTACAATCATGATTCATGATTTCTCATTTTTTTTTCTTGCATGGAAATGCAGACTTCAGAGTACGATCTTCCCATTACTTTGCATGGAAATAAAGGCTATATGGTTTCGTTTAGTTTAGTACAATCTAGATAAGCTGGTTGCAATTTAATTTGTTGGTTAACTTGTTTCACGAAATTCCCCTCTTGCTCATTACTTATATTGCGGTCGGTGGGTTGGGTTGGGTTGGGTTATATTTTTAGGACTATTTCTTAACATCATTAGTTAATTAAGTATTTATATGATTTTTGTGGATGTTGAGTTAGTCATGAGTTAACATCTAGGTTTAGACTTAGAGTGGTGATTTTTGATTACTTCCATTATTCATGAGTTATGACCCAAAGCCTGATTTCAAGGAGTTTGACGTATGCGAGTGAAGTGAGAATATAATCGGGATTGCATTGTTTTTTGTAGCCACCTTGGTCAATTTTGTCTACTTACTAAATTTTATGGTATTATTCAACGAGAAACAATAGGCTTTTTGTGATTTTGGTGTCCACAAAAGGCATAGCATCAGATGAAATGATTTAGAGTTTTGATTTGCCCATCGAGACAATATATACAACGACATAAATGCATGCAGTCTAAAGTTTCTTTTTGTATATATGGGGACATAAAATTCTTATTTTCTTGAAGATATTGCATTGGAAAGCTTATAAGGACAATTGGTTTATTTGGTCCCCAATACTCTAACTTCTATCCCTCTTTGGAAAAAGATTAAGGATTTAATACTATCAATGATATAAAAAAAAAACCACTTTGCTTACTGCATTTGTTTTGCAAACTTCTCTGTTTCAAACAGAAATGCACAAGATAGTTAAAAAGCCTCTTTAAATTATGGAAAGTTGGGGAAGGGGCTCCTTTCCTATTCCTATTCAACAAATTAACAACTTTCCAAAAGAAAACATGATTATGAAAAGTATTGACAGATAGATCACTTTACTTTTCCTTCTGCTTTTATTTAAAATTTCTAGATATGAAACTACCAATTTTGAACCGGTTATAGTCAAACAAAGTACTCCAAAGCAAGGAACAATGATATGTAATCAATTGAGTAGCATGTGATTTTGATTGCTTTCTTAAGAGAACATTTGAAAAATGTGGAATATCCCATTGCAAACCCATAATTTTGGATCGGAAACAATGACCCACCACAACTCAGATTTAATCGTACGTATCTCAGAGCTATTTAATACTATTCCGTATATCTGCATGCTGCCCTTTTAATATTTGTCAAGAAAAAATTATGAGAAAAATTTAAATTTAGGACCCATTTAATTTATTTTCTTAAAGTTTTGAACTTGTTATCTTAGCACGAGATACATATAAACTCGTTTGCCAATAGCATTGAAGTTGCAATGATTGTTTTAAAAGGTTGCATGAAAACCACATATTAAGTACTATTTGTTATAAAAGCGTTACAGATTGGGAGATGAAATTTGAATTAATAAACACTTAATCTAAGCAGAGTCCGTATAAATTATAATGCAAGTGCATCAAATACATAATTTCAGCATCGAATCTGTCATGTACTCTTTTTTGGGGGGTTATTGAATCCGTCTTATACTCGAAACTTGAGTCACGCGCACCCAAAATTTTGGGGGTTATTCCCCTTAAATTTAATCTATTTATTTAAAACTTATGACTGTAGCAACTTTAATTCGCACAAATCTGTATGATATATACTCATACGGACTTGGGTTAGTAATGTTGAATTGAATCACTATAAATTAATAATAGACATTAATTAATTAATTAATTAGAAGAATAATTAAAAGTTTGATAAAAAGTAGGAAAAAAATAAGGGAGATGGTAGGAGAACGGCATACCAGATACAAAATTTGACCGTTAATATAATAAATATATGAATAGGATATTATGTTATGTTTTTTAATATTTATTTTACCTACTTTTTTCAATATTGTTAGATTGCGATCAGAATCGCCTTTTACCTATTCTCTTTCCTCTTCTTATTAGTTAAATTGTAATCTAACGATGGTAGAAAGAAATAAGTAATAGGTATGAAAAAATTTAACATAATATTCTAGATTTTTTTCACCCTTTTGCCTCTCATTAATTATTTAATAATCATTTTGTCCCTTACTCAAAACTATCTACCAATCTGCCACTCTTTAATCGATTAAGCCAAAAATTTAATCGATTAAATGGTCAAAATAAGCAAAAATCCTTGAAGATTTGGTTGATTAAATATTCTATACATAAGGTTGTTCTTCTGATAAAGAGGAAGATGTAATTGATTAACTTGAAGATTTAATCGATTAAATCTTCATTTGACCATTTAATCGATTAAATATTCAATTTAATCGATTAAAGGAGGACAGATTGATAGATAGTTTGAAATAAAGGATAAAATGATTATTAAATAATTAATGAGGGGAGGGTGAAAAGGCCTAATATTCTATCTCCTATATATAAAAGAAGGATTTTCTTTCTTTCTTTCTTTGCATGATAAATTGATACCAACATATATGATGTTTTAGCTTTGGTTTCGAAAATGGGTTGTAATAGTTTTTTTTTCTTTTTTAAGTTTTGTAAGATCCTCTGCAAAAGGCAACTTGGTTGAAGTATGTATCGTTTAACTTTTGGTAATGTTGGCGAAAAGTATATGCTTATGATTCGCATATATTTGTTGGTCGCGCAAACTTCCTGTCTCAACTACCATTGGACCCACATTAGCCATTTCCAAAATTTTCACCATTTCGACACTCCAGATGTTATATGCACAGACAAGTTTGATGCATATATCTCAGACTTATTATGATTTTGATACAGTAGTAGATAGACAAGTTAGGATGAGGGGTGGGCCAACTTGGGTTAAGGACTATGTCTTGTAAAGGCTAGGTGAATCTGTTAGTTTGTTGATTGTTGTTAGTAACAGAAAGGAGAAGTTAGTTAGAATAAAACAGTTGTCTGTTAGAGTTGGTTGCTGTTTGTAACTGATAGGGGAAGTTAGTTAGAAACAGTTATGTCCATGTGGCAGTGTAAGGAGGCTATAAAAGGGTCATCCATTGTAAGGTCCTTGGCATTGAAAATAATAAAGTGGTAGCTATTCAGAATATACATTATCGTTTGTATCAGATTTCATGACCGTTGATTTTTCTCTCTCATTCTCTTTTTTCCACTTTTTTCAATAAATAAAAATATAAAAAAATCAATGGTCCATAAGATGTTTATGTATATTTCCTTTTTTCTGTGTAGGTACAGTTTTATTTTTTTAGATCTGCCAAACATTTTTCATGCACACAAAAAAAAAAAAATTAGTGGCATCTTTTAAGCAGAATAAGAGAAAGTAAAAAAAAATGGTTTCACTCACATTTTTGTATGTACATAAAATAATTTTATTGTTTTCCAAAAAAAAATTATCTCATCCAATATAAAAAGGGAAAAGTGTTTGTCCTTTTAAATGACACAACTTATATCATTTCACTCTCACAAAGAGGAGGTACCCCACACCTTTATTTTATTTTGTCAACATCTCTCCTCCTTTATCTATATCTTTCTCTCACTTAAAATAACACAATTTTATATCTTTAAAATGATACACACTTTTCCCATATAAAAAATGTATTTTTCCCAATGTGCTTGAAGGTAAAGGTAATATGAAATAACCCAAATAGTGCAGCTTATGCTTGCAGAGTGCAAGAACCCGCACCGTTAATTAAGGTAATTAGCGAATTAATTATGATAATTAGGAAATAATTCCATAATTGACCCTAATAATTATTAATGGGCTTAGATAATTATATTGAGTGAGTAAAAATGCTGAAAGTCGCTTTTCGGAAGAAAAGCGCAGATACCGGTTCTGCTACTCGGTATAGATGCGTACCGGAAAAGTATCCCGGAAAATTATAATGAATGCATGATAATTACTAGAATATTATGTAGGACTTGTAAAACAAGTTTCAAGTCAAAATGATGTAATCTGATGCCAGAACTGATACTGGCTATGGAAAAGCGAGTACCGGAAAGGTGCTCCGAAAAATAAAATAAAAATATGACAAATCTTAGAAAAATGCGTAGGTCTAGAATCTGAAGTTTGAGATCAAGATCTTTTACTTTGCGATTAAGGCTAATACTGTGCGATTAGTGGCTTGTGCCTATAAATAGGCACATTAGCACAAAACCCTAGGCATTTTATTACACCTACGTGGGTCTTGTGCTGCAGCTGCCACTTCCCTCCTTCTTCTCCTTCTTCTTCTTCTTCTTCTCTTCTTCTTCCTTCTTCTTTCCTTAGCCAAGTGATCACCTTTCATGCTTGTTTAAGCATTGTGAAGGTGAGAGTTAACCTTGGGGCTGCATTGTGGCCATCATTCTGAGTTGAGAGGTAGTTAGTGAGCATGAGTTTGAAGCTTTAGTAATGGCTACTTTGTGGTAGTCATTGTGAGCTTCAAAGTGCCTTCTTGTGGTGCTAGAACCCACCTTGAAGTGCCATTTTCGTGCTCATACTTAGGCTGAGTTTGAAGTATCTTGAGAGGGCTCCAAGAGCACACCTTGCCTCTGTTTTGAACTTTGGTAAGTTACCTCACTATGATCATGGGTTTATAATGCTTAAAGTTGATGTCTTGACCATGTTTAATGAGTAAACAAGAAGGTATAAGGTATATGAACCTAAAATGAACTAAAGATGCATGCTTTAACGTGTACATGTATTAAAAGTTGGAACTTTGGGATGGATATTCACGAAATGCAGAAACTGCATTCTGTCGTGAGATATCCGGATATTTGTCGAACAGATATCCGGATATCAGTATCCGGATATGGTATCCGGATATTGATATCCGGATATGGGATCTGGGTATCCGGATATGACATATCCGGATATGTCCAGTGTGATATCCGGATATGGCATATCCGGATATGCCCCTTCTGATATCCGGATATCCTGGGTTCTGCGCAGACAGTAGCTTTACTGTGTGAACAGTAAGCTATGGGGTGTGTGTGGACCCTAGTTTAAGGAAGTTGAACTTCTGTAATAAATGGACTAAGTCAGAATCATATGATTAAGGGCTTATGGCTTTGTCGGAAGCCTTAAGACGTAAAACGTAAAGGAAAGGCGTAGTCTTTAAGTTGTATGCTTGTGATGCATTTATATTGACTTGTTAATGGTCCATATCAGATTGTGATACTGCTGTTTGTGGACTAGTGAGTGGTTGGACTCTTGGCTTGGATAGCTAGCTTGCAAGGTAAGCTTTCGTGTCCTCGGTTTAGCCATTTTGATGTTCCACCATGTCCCATGAGGATGGGTTTATGCATGCTGTGTTACATGCTTTGATTATTTTGGAAATGCTGTTGAGCTATTTATATGCAATGAGCTTTTTATGATGCATGTGGTGTCCACCTAGACGGCAATCTTGAGTATGTAGTACATACAAGATGGAGAAGCATGTGGGTGAGGTGCAGGTAGTATCCATGTACTCATGTAGGCATAGACGTATTCCTACATTTCTCTGGCCAGTAGATTTGAAAGCACACATGACATGATTAATTGCTGCATCGCATGATTTTAGAACTTATACTGTAATACTGTTTTTAGAACTTATATTACACATGTAAGTGAGCTTGGGGTGGAGACTCCTTGAGGACCCCTTGTCTTACTGAGATTTCTTGTTAGAGATCTCACCCCACGTTTGGGGACGCTTATTTCAGGATCAGGTAATGTTGAGGGCTCAGGTGGCAGGAGGCCAGAGCTGAGCTGATATTCTGATATGCTGACGTGCTGGTTGTGGATTGCTGTTTATTTGACTGCTGTTATGTTTTCTGCTTTATTTATGTTAAGTTTATGTTGAGACTATTTGTGGGCATTGTTGCCTTATTTGGTGAGCATGGGGTTTGTCCATGCCACATGATTGTTATCGTCTTTTTATGTTAATGTTGTAATTAAAGTATCAGGATTTTGACCCAGGCTACTTGTGTAGACCTGTGGCTTTAGATACTCACCTATTATTTATATATGAGGTATTCCAGTTAGATGTCTTGCAATTTACATACAGGCAGTATTTTTATGAAAATGATTAAGTAATCAAGTTGGTTAAGTTAATGACGTCATAATTGAATTAAAGAAAAAGTTATTCCGCATTTTAATTAAGCATGGCTTAATACGATAGTGTGTTAACAGACCGGGTTAACACGGGCTGTTACACAGAGCATATACCCAAAATATTAAAATAATAAGAATAATAATAAAGTTGTATTAATGGTCTTTTTTCAAATATATATATATATATATATATATATATGTATATATATATATATATATATATATATATATATATATATATATATATATATAAGGAAAAGATCATTTGACTCCAAAGTAAGAATTATAAGTCTTACTCTTCTTTCTAACCGTTGATTTCCGTCCATCCAACGGTTATAATTTAGGAAGTTATAGTAATTAATTAATTATTAATTATACTATAAATGACAACCGTTGATTTCCGTCCATCAACGGCTGAGATAAAGAGTAAGACTTAAAAGTCTTACTCTGAAGTTAAAAGAACCCTTCCCATATATATATATGAATTAAGAGAATGTATTATATAAGTGGAGGGGACCTACTATTACGATCCACTTGGGCCCGAACGTGTTGTACAACAGTACAAGTATTACGATCACTTGGGCCCGAACGTGTTGTATTAGTATATGCTCTCTGAAGGCCTCCAAAGACGAAAATATGATTTTGTTGGGTTGCAACCCAATCTAGAAGCATTTGATTGTTGGGCCAAACATTGGACTGCAATAATGGTTTAACACCATTTGATGTGTGGCAATTGGCCAAATCATTCTCACTTAAGATTAATTAAAGGTTTTCTCTAACATTGTTAAGCAAATGAGTATAAAAGAAAGAAATCTAATCATTAATCATCTCACTAGATGGAATTCTATCTATGAAATATTGAATATTGCTTCAAGATTTAAAGATGTTTTTCCATAATACAAGGAAAGATATCCACACTACAATTGTTTGTTGTCTACTGAAGAGTGGGAAAAAATTGATAAGGTATGTTATTTATTAAAAGTTTTCTCTCATGCTGCTAATATCATATCAGGTAGTGATTATCCTACAACAAACTTATAACTTCTAGAAGTTTATATCATCAAAACAGTTATTGATAAAGCAGTTGAAGATAGTTATGATTTGATGAAAGGAATGACGAGGTTTACGAAAGAGAAATTTCCGTGGGGAATGCAATTTGTTAATGGTCATTGCTAATGTTTTGGACCCGAGGTGTAAATTAGAAATGTTGAGCCTTTGTTTCCCACTTATTTACAAATCAGAATTTGATGTCAAATTTAACATAGAAAATTTGCGTCAAGCTTTAGATTATTTGCAAGAAACTTTTCTAATAGAGATGTTAGAAATAGGGTGGAAGGATCTTCCTTTTCTTCTCCCTTAATTGAAGTTTCACAAGATTCTGAATCTGGGTTTGCTCAACTCATGAGCATGATACGTGCAAGGGAACCTACTCATTCAGTAAAGTCAGAGCTGAACTGTTATCTTGAAGAGAATGTTTATATAAGGACTCATCTTTCATTTAATTCCTTCAAATGGAGGAAGAGCAATAGCATGAAGTATAAGATTTTATCAAAGATGTCAAAAGATATACCAGTAGTACCAGTCTCTACATATCAGAATCAACATTTAGTGATGAAGGAAAAGTCCTTGATGCTTATCAGGCAAGTTTGGCTGAAAATACAGTTCAAGCATTAATTTGCGGTGCATATTAGTTACGTAATAAGTACGACATAAAGAAAAAACATAAAGTATTAATTTACTTAATTTAAATTTTGTATATCTTATGATATTATAATTGAATTACAAAAATAATCTTTTTTATGTAGGAGGAAACATCGCAATATATTAAATTGTTTATATGAGTACATTAAATTATTTTACGCATAATTTGAAGTCTTTTGTTTTTTGGATACGCGGAATTTTGTACTATAGTTTATTTGTTATGCAGACTTTTTGAATAGTTTTGTTCTATATTATGATGTTTGGATATATATTGAATTTATGAATCTTTGCGGAATTATTAGTGTTGTTGATCGTATAATTTGTTTGAATAAACTTTTGTTGTATTTTTTTTTTAACAGGCTAACAAGCTATTTTTGTAAATAAGTCATGCTACAAGCTGATAATTATATTCATAACAAGTTACATGTTAGGTAAATTTGTCACATTTAAGCACAAGCTTAACTTTTCAAGATCAAAGCCCAGCCTGACCCATTTACACCTAATTGCAACCTTATTAAAAGAGGCGGGGGGGTAATAATAAAAGTGGGAAAAAAAAGAAAAAAACAATAACATTGCCTAAATTTGCTATCGTTTTAGACATAGCAAAATTGATTTTTTTTTTTCTTTTATGTTTGTCACGTTGTATAAAATGCGGTTAAAACTTTTGCATATTTTGTTATGTACCTTTCTTTCTTATCTCTATTTTCCTTTTAATTGTTGGAGATCGATACTCAACTTCTTAACACATTTGCACCAAGATATCTACACTTTGAAATTGTAAGTTATCATAATTGTTATTTTATATGAATTTATTGATTACATATTATTACATGATGTTGTGTTCGTATCCTATTGAATTGCTTATTTTTATTACTTGGCATGGGAGCTACATGAGTTAGGTCAAGCCAGCTTTAACCTAAATGAGTTAAGCGTGTGTAAATATTTCAACTCTAACTTAGTTTGTTAGTTTGAGACAAGCCAAATTATAGACTTGGCCTCACCTATCAAGTCTATCGAGCTTTAAAAAATGACATATTCTACTCTAAAAATTATAGGTTATGATTACTTTGTTTCTTTTGTATGTTTATATTAATGGAAAGTCATAATAGTATAATAGTTGAATCCCCATTATAATTGAAAATATTAACAATTTAACTATATTAGTGGAAATCATAAGATATTTTTTTATTAAAAAATATAGGCCGAGCTTGAAAGCTTAAAGACTAGACCTTTTAAAATAAGTTTATGGCATGATTTCTAAATAAGCATTTTAATTTGAGCCAGTTCTATTTTTAAAAGGGATCAGGCCAAACCAGGTTAAAGACAGGTCAAATTATAGGTCCCTGACAAACCATATGTTTCATTTACACCTTTAATTGAAGCTATGTAAAATAATATAAAATATCTATTGTAAACTTGGATACTATACTTGATTAAGAATGAAATGGGTACGCTGGTTTATATATGTAACATTACCATATGTTTTCTCTTTTTACGTGTCTTTCCATTATTTTGTCAACCCTTCATTTACCCTTGTCTTGGCATTAAATTTTTAGAATAAAAATTAAAGAAAAAAAAAAACACGTATATGTACAAAATCATACTTGAAAGTGATGAATGAAATACTATATTTTCATTTATTTATATCATTATATGTTTTTTAAGTGTAAGATTATAAATTATACATATAATTATCATACGGTGGTGAAAGTTGATATATAAAATTGGCTTAATTAATTTTAACAAATATTGTTAGTGCTTATTTAAATTATATTATTTATTTTAAGATATATATATATATATATTGAATGCCTACCCAATCCAATTGATTAATTATTATTAAAACAAAACATTTGGTTCATGGATTTTTTCTAAACAAAGCATTAGATACTAAAAATTATAAATCATTATTATGCATATAAAAATAAATGGACCTTATAACACATCTCAATCCAATATCTTAAAAGCATTGGATTCAAGAATTTTTCCACTTATATATTCTTCATTAGTTTATTTCCAACTAATGTGAGACTTTATTACTCACATCTGAAATCCCAACATTCTTCCATTCAAGTGCGAGTTACAAACCCAATATTTTTTTCCCCTCAAGCGGAAGCTTACAAAGAAATCAACACTTGCCTTCATAAAATAGGCTTGGGGATTAATAAATTCAAACCGCAATAACCACTAGGGGTGTTCGCAGTTCGAATTAAATCGACTTTTGAAGCAAAAATCATCTTATTCAATCCATTTGGTTTGATCATGTAATCATCTGTTCAGTTTTGACTTTTTTCAAATCCAATCCAATTTCATTTGGTTTGGATTGGATCGATTTTCAGAATTTTGAAAAGCCTAAATTTGTATGATGATTATTGTGCAAATAACATATATTTTGTATGTATTGACTTTGTAAAGTTTATATAATCGTTACCGTCAATTTTGAAGTATCAGTAAACGATAATCTAATTTTCAATATAGTAGACAATAACAAAGTAAGGAAAATTAATCTCAATTACTAATACATAAAGATCTTAAAACAGTTTTTTATTTTAGATTTTGTCACATAAGTTTTATAGTAGTATCACATTAATGTGAAAATTATAAAACTAAATAAAAAAAAATCCTTAACTCAATTCAAATGCTATATTTATGTAGCAAATACGGTTGAAATCACAATCGCGGTAGTAACGAAAACTTGCTAGAATGTACCAATAAATTTTCTTGGGTTTAGCTTATGGTTAATAGGTATTGGGTTTAGAATTTTTTGGACTATAATTGGGGAGCAGGCCCAAGTAGATAGAAGGGATTAATATATTGGATCAGTTTTCACCAACCAAACAGAAAATTGATCTAATCCAATTAAAATTTGTGATTTTTTTTTTGATTTTCAGTTAATTTGGTTATCGATTTTTTTGTTTCGTTCATTGTGATTTGAATCGGTTGATGAACACCCCTACTTACTAACCACCATCTCCAAATACTCTCCCTGACCAAATACATGGTTGAACCGGTCGAACAATCGACTCTGATGCCACTATTAAATGATGACAGAAGAAGCCTATGACGAGAAAAACAATGGGATAAGCAATGATCCACAATAATAATAAGTGAGTTTGACACCACATCTAAAATTGTTTCTTGTTGATGGAAAATTATTTGGTTTCATTAATGAGTTCGCTTTTTCTGTAGTAACTGCATATAAGTTATCTACAGTAAGCTCAATATGACGTCGTTTTGGGGCGGAAATCATGGTGTATTTGTAATTTTAATTTATTTCAGGATTATTATAGTCTTTATAATTTTAATTTTTAAATTTTTCAATCCCAAAATTATCGTTATTTTGGAAGTAAATGCAGATAACTTATCTGTATTAACTACAATAATATTTTTCCCTTCATATTACCTTTGTCTAGTACTGTAGTTTCAAGACCAAATTAGGAAGGCTTTCGTTGTACATATTAGATTACACAAATATTACAGGAAATAATCAATTATACATATCAGATAGTTAAAAACAAACGAGTACTTGATCTTATAAAATCAGATCAGCAGAACAACCCTCTACCTATATATGGTAGCATAAAACATAACAAACAACTTGGAAGTTTTTGATCGAGGGGGACCTGCTTTTAAAAGAGATGAATCCTCCTTTATTTTCTTAGCATACAGATAGAGATAGAGAGAGGCTGTGGCTGTGTGACAAATTCGATAAATATGATTACAATTTTAACATAAAAACAATTTTTAACAACTTAAAGCGTAAAAATGGAAACCCCCGAGCGTAGCTCAGTTGCCCAAGGATTTGCTTAAGTCAGGGTTTCAAATATTGTCTCACGCACATTCTTGGATAATCTTTGGGGCCAGAAGAGGAAAGTGTCTCCTTCTTGGTTGGGGATTAGTCTCATCCTTCCTCCGGCAGCGAAACTCAATGCACCCGCTATTTCAATTAGGGGCTAGTCTACGGGCCATACCCGAGTGCAAGGTGATCGGGGGAGGTCGAATGAGGATACCTTGTGCCAACAAAAAGGCGTAAAGATGGAATTTAAAAATACTGCATATAGTCTATAAATACGCTAATGCTGCATATAGTTCATGAAAACAAGATAACAACATCACATGATAATATGATAACAAAAACAAAAACACAGTAGATAAAACTGTAAAAAACAAACCTGTTCACCGCCGTGAAAATCCGAGGGTGTATCGAAGGTGGACCCAAGAACCCACCAGTGAAGAGGAAACTTAGGATCGACTGGTTCCAGTTCCACCGCAAGTGCTGACTAGTACAACTCCGACTATTAAGTTTAGACCGGTTGCAAATTGGCTCAGAACACGGAGGTAGATGAATCGAAGAGAAAGTTCACGGTTTCGATTTGAAGAAAGAAAAAAAAAATATATATTTATTTTTAGCAGAGTTGATAACGTGCTGATAACGTAATGTAAAATTAATAAGAATTAGAAGAGAGAAGAGAAACAAGGAAAGTATTATTCTTATTGGCTTGTCATATTATAATGATGCCTTATTTATTGGTTCAGGAAATATAAAAGTTACAATAACTGAAATTATTCTCCCAGGATCAGAATATCTCCAACATAATATAGGATATGGACGATCATAAATTGTTTCATAACAATAATAAATTTTTATTATTATTTAGAACAAAATATGGTGTCAACACTCGACTATCTATTTCAAATATTGATTGCTTTTAAAAAATAATTAAAACTAATCTCACTTTTAAAAATATTGAATGAAATATTTTTCATATATGTGGCGGCGCTAATATTTCTACAAACGTATTCCATTAAAAAAAAAACGTGACCATCATCGTTCATTACATTTCGGGACAATGGTCATATCGTTACATTTTAGGTAAAAATTTACTTGATTATCTTAGAATATTTTTTTTTTGCCAAAAAGTCACATCATAACCTCGCAAGTCTAATGTAAGGACCATTAATCAGAGAAGAAATTAGATGAGAGAAGAAGAAGTAAAATGGGAGAGAGAGAAAAGAAGAGAGATGTGTCCGGCAATTTTCTGAATTTTCCATTGCGCCCCTTTTGGGCTATATATTATATTAGTTACATCTCTACTCATGATAAAGAGTAACAGGGTACATAAAAGGCATTGCTATTAAAAGGGCCCTACATAAAAGGCATTGATATTAAAAAGGCCCTACTACTCGGTGTGAGTAGTCCAACAGGTAAGTGGGCTTTTTAGTAATACGTCTGGGCCGCTCTACCGAAAGGTTATTATCTTGGGCTGCAACAATCTGACAAGTGGAAATGGAGCGGACACGTGGTAGCGTCTGAATGATTAATAATTCTAACTAAGTAATCCAACAAGAATGACATAATTCTGACACATGGCAAAAATTAAGTATCCTGTATTTTTGCAGAGAATATGATACTTTTGACACATTTTAGCATTCTGTCATTCTCGCTGAGCTGCTTAATAGAATGGTTGACCATTCAGACACTGTCACGTGTCCAGTCCATTCCCATTTGTGAAACCAATGGAATTATGATGTGGTATTTTGGCAAAAAATTTTTTTAAAGGGTGTCAGGTGAATAAATATCGCTTACTTTTCTTTCTTTCTATTGTCAATCAATGATTGTGTTTAAAGTTTGTGATGTCTGCACAGAAATATTGGTGGATGCATCTTTTTAATCAAAATATTTTTTATGTTGCCGTTATTGAGTGCTCGTTATATCATTTATTTTTTATTTAAAATTTTTAAAATTATTTTAGATATTTATTTAATATTTATCAAAATATACAAATTAAAATATGTGGAGCTCATTTTTCTCTCTTTTTTCTCCACATATTTTTTATATGTATTTTGATAAATATTAGATATAGCTATCTAAAACAATTTTAGAAACTTTAAATCCTTTATTTTTACATTATCTTTATTTTTATGATTATTTTCACACATATTTCATATTTTTACTTTTTGACAAAAGAGTATCCCTCTACCGAAAATGAGCTCCTTTTTAACATATTTGAATTCGGCAAATTATAATACAATTATAACTCATATAAATTTAATATACTTGTATATATATTGAAAATTAATTATCAAGACGTCATTTTGAAAAAACAGTAATAAGATGTTGATATATTGTTAATTCTGAATAATTAAAAGAATGTTTATGTTTATTAACATATTAATAATATGCTAATATTTTGTTGAGGAGGGATATTTTCACTATCAAAATTTTTCACTACCAATTCACTACCTGTCTAATCACCATTAGATTAACATTTTCTCTTTCTTCAAAAAAATTTTAACACACTCTTTGATCCAATGGTGATGTGACGGATAGTAAGAATTTTTTGTAATTAGAATATCCCACTCTATTTTGTTAACTTAATACAACTAAATTAATCATATTATATATTTTTTATAAAATTATTATATATTATCCAAATGATATCATGGGACAAGGCTCGTGATGTGACAGTGCGGGTACGCAACTACTTAATGGAGTATTCAAATTATCTGAGTATTCATCTGAACTGGATTATAAGAAAATCAGGCTATCATGTAGAGTACTGTAATTTTTTTTTTAAAATTGGTAAAAAAGTTGTTTAGAGAAATGGAGTCATAAAAGAGTTCATAACAAAAGCTCCAAACTCAATAGTAAGGAAAAAAGAAATCACCTATAATAAAATAACATTTACTGCTATTTTCTAATCTACAGTTAGATATTACCGTAGAGTTATCCGCGCAAACATATCGATTTCAAACAATAATGTGTGCTTTTTTTTTATCTGCGTTGTTTAATAATGAAAATAGATCGACAAGTTTGATATCTTTTATGTTAATTTCACACACATGTGCAAATTCATAAGTTGGTCTAACTAGTTTTGGATAAGATGCACTGAATCCAGTCACCCTTTAAGATTGATCAAAATTATTTTATCATTTTCTTACAAAAAATAAGCTCTTTTTTTAATATTAGTTCATATATATTTTTTGGACACACGACACAGAGCCCGAAAAATATCAATCTAGGTCTGGTAAATACTAGATTCTTGGCAGCATGGTGAACTAGAACATGTTGGCTATACATGGATCTGTGTTCTTCAGCCCTTACTTTCAGTGCTAATATGGAGGAATTATAGTTCCGTGAGTTCAATTAAAAAAAAGAACTCAAATTATTCGATTTAAGAGTTGAAGACTGTGCATATAGAGTACTAAGTTAGCTAAGTTCAATGAACATCTCGGATACATTGGTCATAAGCAATAATGCGATGCACTGAATGGCCAGCAACGAGAGAGATCGAGAGTCAATCGGAAGCTTTGTTAAGTCAAGTACCAAAATTAGAGCACTAACTGAAAAAACAAAAAACAAAAAACAAAATGGAATGGAAAATGAAGAAAAACGAAGTCTAATAAGTAAAAGCATAAATAAGATAAAATGATTTTTAGCAGGGATTAGTGTTTCTGTAACATCACGTTGGGCTCGAGAGGGTGGGTAATCGTTAATCAATGAGGTAGATGAAAATAATAGATGTTGATAGAGATTCTTAGTACATTGCATATATCTGTTTTGGTTTTTCTTTTAAAAAGAAAATTGCTTCTTTATTTAGGTTTTTTTTAGAATTTTTTTGATTATAAGCTTTTTAATAAAAAAAGAAACTAAATTATAATAGTCAATATATTTAATTTGGGTTTATTATCTCGAATATTAAAATAATATTAAAATGTTTGGTTAGCCATTGATCACAATATATTCAATTTTATATCCTAGAACTATAAGTAGTTAATTCATGGTGCTATGGGAGAGAATTTATTCTGAGGGCGGGACCACCCTTTTTTAGGTGGTCTCTTAGTGTTAATGTAAGAATTAAATTGGAAAAGAAGAAAAAATAATAAGGGTAAAAAAAAAAATTATGTTGTGAGAGGGAACATAAAATCATTGGATGGTCCTAGAGTATAAAAAATATTTCCCGCCTCCAAAATGACCCATCATTAAAATCCATTCAAATGTTATTTCCTAACATTCATTACATTTAGATTCTCATTAAAGATGATTTGATTTCCATCTAATAGCACAACTCACATCTCACATATGTGTGAATGTGTTTGTTTCTCATAATATATAGGAGTCCAGGACAAAATTATTATGATTCATTTTCACATTCATCATTTGTGAATTTCTTCACCTATAAATATCTCTCTTTAGCGAGCCATTAAAGGGGGATTTTTGTTTTTTTTGGAAACAACATCAATTTATTTTTGTAAACAATTGAAAAGGAACCTTCAACACACTATCAACAAAGCTATTATTATGCATGAATTACACTAAAGTCACCCAGCCCTAAGACATTATTCCTCTTTGCTCTCAAGCTTCACCTGCGAGGCTGCGACTGCTCACGGTGACTTGCCATGCAGTCTTGCTAGAACATTGATTTCTTTTTATTTATTTATTGTTATATTAAAAGGAGTATGTTATATTTACAAATTTTTTTGTTTACAAATTCTTACAAATTACATTAAGTACGATCGGTTATATTTTAATCAAGCAATATACGACCGTTCGTACTTAGTGTAATTTACAAAAAAAAATTATAAACGGATCCTATCCCATATTAAAATACTACACCCGATAAGAGAAACAGACTTAATCTAATCGCACAAACAATTCATATGGAATTTGTTAAGAATATCATGCTTAACGTGAATTATTAAATATTTATTGACGATAAGTTTTATAATATTTATTGACGATAAGTTTTATAATGATTGCGTAAGGAGGAAAAAAAAGTAATAAATAACCAACAGGTTAAGTGTTGACCACAATAAAAATAAAATAAAATAAAATAACAGGAATCCCCCATTTTCATTTTTTCGATATGCCAAGCACGAAAATTCGAGTCTCGTTATGTGTTTTCCCAGCCGTGGAAGTAGTTGGTACGTAGTGGCGTGTGGATAGAGAGAAAACCTTCGCTACGTGTGCTATAGATACGAAAATTTTAAGGTGGAGAGTAAACAAGTTAATTGGATGAGGAAGGGAATTTTTTTTATAAGAGTTATGTTGTAGGAAGAGTAACTGTGTTATGTTATAGAGATTCATTTTATGTGCTGGAATTTATTTATTTTTTGCTGCGGGCCCCACAAAATATTGTGTGTGTATAAATTTTTTTGTGGTCATGCTAAATGATAGATGATAAACCCATTTTTTTATTCCATATCTCATTTTTTAAGTGAAAGTCGTACGTGTAAATATATTTATATTAAAAGGAAAAAGTTTTGGAATTAAGAAAAAAATGGGTTAAAATAATTTTTTTTCCTTTTTAATAAAAGAGAATACCCCTTATATTAACCTTATATTAAGGAATACTGACCAAAATATCACTGTTCACCAATTTTTTTACCCAAATGTCATGCAAACAATATTATTTTCCAATATGTCACGTGGGTAAGTTCGCTGGGCACTGTAGCGAACTCAGTTTGCTGACGTGTTACATTTCTAGTGGATAACAAGTATCAAGTTAAAAAATAAATGTTACCAAAAAAATTACCAAATTCGGTATATTGGGTAGCGAACTTGGTTGGAATATGTATTGCAACCGAGTTCGCTACCCCGTGTAGTGAACTTGGTGTTCACTAAAATTGTGACACGTCAGCAAACTGAATTCGTTACAGTGTCTATCAACTTGCTCACGTGACATATTGAAAAATAACACCGTTCACGTGTCATTTAGTTAAAAAATTTGATTTATATTAAAGTAATTTCCGTGTATAGTGGTGAAGAGCTAATAGCATTAAAAAAAAAAAAAAAAAAAAAAAAGCCCCCAGTTGTGTGAGGAGTGAGCAGCGATCATGTGAGTTATCCCTTTTGATAGTTTTGATGCTGACACCTAAATATACTTTCTTACAAAGCTGCCTTTTGACAAGTGCCACGCGCGCCAGCCATTTTGGTCTTATGCCCAAAATCGTCAATCTCTGTATCGCTTCTCATCTATTCCTTCCCATGCTTACCCTAATTGGATTCCAATGATACTTGTTTCTCTTTTATCTAATTGCCCCAGTTGTCAATATTTTGAATAAATAGGATAAAGTCACCCGACTATTTCATGTTCAATCACAATCATCATCATTTTTCTTTTGTTTTTCAACTCTCTTTTGAGCCCTTTTGATAAGCCCCAATTGCATTGCATTCAATGACATCTTATCCCAATCCTCAATTTATTTTATCAACTATGTATGATATTCATAATGTGAATTTATCTGCACCATTTTCACACTAATTAACGCAGACGTTTTTATGAAATTTTGTTCAGATCTTTATTTTTATTATTTACTTTTTTTTACGTACCCTTGTTACACATAAAGATATTGAAATTGACTAGTTTGATTGCCGTGGCACATAGTCAAAATTGAGATTTTACCTGAAATCATAAAGGGAAAAAAAAATCATAAATCGTAAAATCGTAATACAAATCGTAGATTTTACCTGCACTCTAAAATTAAATTTTTATATATACATGGTTATGTATAAAAAAAATTTAAGAAAAAATAGACTACTTGCCACCATCCTTATACATTTGCATACAATTATCACACTCTAAGGGACTAAACTAATAAATCATTCAAGTTATTATCATCGAAGACATTCTGTTCTACGTGATCGTCAACTACATCATTCAAAATTATCTTCATCTAAACTTTCATCACGAGATAAAGTTCCTTCATTTTCCACAATCCATTCACCTTCGGATGAAACATCAGCAATGTTATATTCAACAATTTTTCTAACTTGCTTAACATCATTACAATAGTTAAAATCGGGATTTAAATCTTAAAATCAGGACTTAAGTAAATGTCTAAATCATAATTTTATATTGGAAATGATTTTAAGTGAAATCTAAATCGTTGTAGTAAAAATAGATCGTTAAAATCGAATTTCTCCTACACCATAACTACCATTTTGACTTTACTATCTTTTGTAACTGTGAAAGTATTTACATATGATCTGTTTAAGTCAACAATGTATAAATACATTTACGCCACAAAATTACAAAAATATATTTACAAACACACCCCCAACAAAAAGAACGTATCAGATTTAGATTGTTTTAATTGGTTAAGTTAGGATTTCATTAAAGTACAGATAGAGAAATGACAATTCTTAATAACGTAGTTTTTCAGGTAATGAATATAATCATAAATAGATTGTCATTTATTACTTATGGTACTTTAATAAATTTGCTTTAACACAGATGCGTATACTGTCTCTATGCTTTCCTTGGACAATATCTTAAATTGTCGTCAATCTCAGCAAAAAGAAGATGACCAATTGAGAGACCCACAAGGCCACACTAGAGGGGAAAATATGACGAGAAAATATATACATTTTAATTTTTAATTTTTAATTTTTTATAAAAAAGAAAAAGTATCGAAAACGGTAACTGTCTTTTTTTAGAGCTTTCTAGCCTCCTTTTTGGCTTTTGAAGACTCACTCTCTCTCTATCTGTGTCTCCCTTCATCCATTATTTTCTTTTCAACTTTTTTCTCTTTGCTTTCCCAGAAAATCGTCCCTACCTCTTTCTCACTCCTCATATATACAAATAAATAATATATTGTATTAATAATAAAAATAATAATTGTTATTAATTTATCTCTATGTATGGTCATGTGGGGTTGGTTATTTGGAGTATGTGAGATCTACTTCGCTGGAGTGAATAGAAACAGATAGAGGGAGTGGCAGATGAAGAAAAGAGAAACAGAGAAGGTAAAGATTTCGGAACCCTAACTGTACCGAGATGAAACCCCTATCATCGTCGTCCTTGAAATCCGTGCGAATGTTCCTTCTTTCTTCGGCTCCATCAGATCCATACCAACCGAAATTTTCATTTCCTCTGTTTTCTGTCACTTGAGCTTTTACACTGTAGGATTAAGGGTTTTACCTTGCCTCCGTTCCTTTCTTTTCGTTTAATTTTTGTTTTAGCTGATTTTTTTTCTTTTCATTATCGGTAGCTGGAAAATTTGTTGCTTTGATTCTCAGGATTGTTAAAGGTGGTATATTATATGCTTTTTTTTTTAAGGGACGGGGTAATATTTTCGTATAGATTTAGTTGCGACCTTTTTGTAACCACTTGCTTGGGTCAAACTCAAAACGCATTGATGTTCGTCTTTTATTTCCATATTTTAGCTTTAAGTGTAATCTGATCGCGTTAGGAATGAATTCTTCAATGATGAAAGTGTGAATCTATTTTCTTGTTCTGTTTTGGTTATGGTACTAATGTTGCTATATTGATCAATTTGATGCAGGATTGTGGAAGTCCGAGGAGGAAGTGAGTGTATTTGTCAGGGAATAACTTCGTTGGATTACAATTGAAAAACGCAATAGCTCTTTGTGAAGTTTGGCATAAATTGGATTGATTTTCAGTCATGTTGAGGAGGTGAATGGAATCTTTTGTAGGGGTGTTATAGAAAGATTCTGTGATGGTATTCAGGTTGACGCGATTGGATTTATATCCGATGATCATAGTTGATGGTTGGTTGTTCTAGACTGGCTGCTGGCATACACGGACATGCTATTTGTTAAATTTCTTACAAGTTTCAAGTCCTTTTCTCAGCTGGCTAATTATAGTTTATATTTGAAGCTGCTAATTTATCTACGATTGACATGTAATAGATATAATCTTTTGATAGGAAAATAGTTGAGTTGCTGTAATACAATTGTCTATGGGTCATTGAGAGTTTTAGCTACTTCAAAGTGCTTGTATGAGTATCATATTTTCCGGGTAGCCTTATTGTTGGTGGTATGGTGTTGAAGAGTAAAATGGAAGCAGAGATATTGAGTACTAACCGCCTGCCTGGCTTTCTTCAGCGGTCACTTACTGCTGTTGTACCTATGCTTTTGATATCAATAGGATATGTTGACCCTGGAAAGTGGGTAGCAACCGTTGAAGGTGGTGCCCGGTTTGGGTTTGATCTGACGGCCTTCACGCTCATTTTCAATTTTGCTGCTATCTTCTGCCAGTGCATATCTGCAAGGATTGGTGTTGTCACAGGAAGAGATCTTGCTCAGGTATTTTGTTTTATACTTTAGGGATTTTTACAATTATACTACTGTCAATTGTTATATTTGGAAATATTCTGCACTCTGAACTGCTTTTTATCCACCCCAACCCCCGTCTCCTAAAAAAAAGTTCTATTTGATTTTCGAACAGTTTATTAGTTTTGTTTTGTGTATTTTTTGTATGGCACCTTGCCGTTTACCCCAGTCAAACAAGTAGTTGAACATTGGGAAAGTAAAAGATGGAAGGCTGTTGAGAAGAAGTTACTTATCAAGAAGAAACGAACCCAGAAAAAGTTACTTTTTTTTTGTGTTTCCCCTACTTTTTCTTTTAGCTTCCACTTTCTGTAAAAAATAAACCTGGAGATGCATAGTATTTCTCTTACCCTGTTGACAATAGTCCAATTGTGGCGGTTGTGAGCTAGCTGAATGATGTTCTCTTTAATCTGTTTGTTGAGTTGATTACTTAGTTTGTAGTTGGTTTCCGTTTTTTTTGTATTTCTACCTCCAATGCGGATACAGGTTCACACATGCTGCTTACATGAGCAAACTCAGATAAAACTTCTTGCTTATACTTAATTAGTGTGTTTTGCTTATAGACTAACTTCACTCACTTTCTCCATAGATTTGCAGTGATGAGTATGATACATGGACATGCATACTCCTTGGCATTCAAGCAGAACTTTCAGTGATTATGCTAGACCTTAACATGGTAATACTTTACATGTGATCTTCGGCAATGAATTTAATTTATGCATGTTCATCTGTTATATTCATTACCAAACTTGTTTTGACATGAAGCCATGGTTTTACCTGTTTTGCAAGATCTTGGGCATGGCACAAGGATTAAATCTTATTTTTGGATGGGACTTGTTCACTTGTGTCTTTTTAACTGCTACTGGTGCCATTTTTCATGTACTTCTTGCTGTTCTCCTTGTAAGTATCATTTTTCGCTAATTCATCAACATCTGTTGATCAACGCTTTACTTATCATATTGCCTTTATCTAGGACATTGAGAAGGCAAAAATCCTAGGCCATTTTGTGGCAGGTTTTGTATTACTTTCTTTTATACTTGGAGTACTACTCATCAATCAACCGGAAATTCCGTTTTCCATGAATGGAATGCTAACAAAGTTGAGTGGGGAGAGTGCATTTGTGCTAATGAGTCTTCTAGGAGCAACTCTTGTGCCTCACAACTTTTACCTTCATTCCTCTATTGTACAGGTATTATTTCCTCTCATTCTCAATTTTCTTCTATGCTTATGTTGTGAAATCTCTGTATCCATGGCATGCTGCCAAGAAAATATCTTTTATGTGCTTGTGTGTATATATTTGCACCTCATGTTTTGCTTGCTAGTATATGAAATGTCTGCCTCTTGCAATATGGTGGTAACATGCATGCACAGTTGCCTTGCCACTGGAGGTTTATTATCTTTATTAAATCTTATTTGGACAAGGAGTCAAGGACTTTGTGCAGTCCTGGCCATTGATATCCTCTTTTTTCTAGAAAACTAAACTTTTTAATCATTCATTATTCTGACTTGATTTTGTATGCCTGCGTTAAACACCTGGTTTTTTTTTTTTTTACTTCATCTCACTACTGTAATGTTATCACGTCATTGCTTTATATGATGAAGTCATGAATATTATATAGTCGATTTTTGAACATTTGCTAATTTGAACTGTCCAAACCAAAACTTGCTTTGAGTTCTCTTGCCTCAAAAGCTACACAACTAAATTGTGGTGTCCTTTTGGTAGTCTCATCTCATGTATGGTTTCACTAATTGCATATTTTGTCCTAAGATCCTGCAGGTTGAAGTTATTCTTGCAAGTGCCTTTATGAAGGAAAATAAGGGCAATTATACTAATTCTTTGAATAGTAATTTGATGTTATGTGCTTGGAAGTTGGCTCATTGACTGGCATGAAGCAGTAATTGTTTTAAAATGGGATTTCATACAAAACATAAAATTAGCATTCTTTAATACTAGATATTGTTGTTGGGGGGAAATGTAACACTTACTAATAGGCTAATGATTGTTTTGGATTGTGTACCCATTCTCTAATTCTAGACAGGCAGGCCCAATTCTATCAGATGGCACAGTAACTGATAGTTCCTCTATGATAATATGGTTATGTTAACAAATGCTTCATTCAACCTATGTTACTTGTATAAGAGCCTGTACATTTACAGAGGGTTTTCAGTAGATATTTTTATATAACATTTTGATCCATATTTATCAATTATCTTAGTATAAGGATGTTCATTAGTAGCGTTGTAGATGAGAAAGGTATAAAATGAACTTATTACATGGTAATGGTACCCTTAAAATGGGTAGAAAAAGGTGTGTTACAAATTCTCAAGGCGAAAGTCCTTAATATATGTTGTTTATGCATACAATATTTAGTTGTTGTTCTCCAGCTGGTTTCTTATAAGTTGGAAGCAATATGCTAATCTCCTGATCAAAGTAGAGCTTCTTAATGTTATTTTATGAGTTTAGGTGTCTGATCCGTTTACTTCTTATACACGCTTTTCTTCGTCTGTGCTCCTAGGAGAAAAAAGATTGCTCATCATGTTCTATGTCATATTGGTTGCAGTTTTGAGTTTCGTCAATCTGAAATTTCATTTTCTTTTTTGCAGTGGCATCGGGGACCAACAAACATTTCTAAGGATGCGATGTGTCATAACCATTTTTTGGCCATCTTTTGTGTCTTCAGTGGTCTTTATTTGGTAAACAATATGCTGTTGACTGCCTCAGTAAATGAGTTCTACAGTACGGGTCCAATTTTGCTTACTTTTTCAGATGCATTATCACCAATGGTACAGGTCTCCTTTTCTTCCATAATTGATTTATGTCAGAATATTGACTTACTGCATCATGTCTGTTATACACATTCTAAAAATAAGCTTCTTATTGTAGGTGTTGCGTAGCCCATTAGCTCTGCTTGGTTTTCTGCTCATTTTGTTTCTTGCAAATCAAACCACAGCATTAACTTGGAATTTAGGGGGAGAAGTAGTAGTGCATGGTTTCTTAAAATTGGATATTCCAGGTTGGCTTCATTATGCTACAATTAGAGTGATTGCTGTTCTGCCTGCCCTTTATTGTGTCTGGAGTTTAGGAGCTGAAGGGATGTATCAGCTACTCATATTCACCCAGGTTTTGGTAGCTCTACAACTTCCATCTTCTGTGATCCCCCTTTTTCGAGTCGCTACATCTAGGTCAATAATGGGTGCACACAAGATCTCCCAGTTTGTGGAACTTTTGGCATTGATCATATTTATTGGGATGCTTGGCTTGAACATTTTCTTTGTGGTAGAAATGATATTTGGGAATAGTGATTGGGTGGGTGATTTGAGATGGAATGTGGGGAATGGTGTGTCGGTCTCATATTTAGTTCTTCTTACTGCTGCTTTTGCATCATTATGTTTGATGCTTTGGTTGGCTACCACACCTTTAAGATCTGCCAGTGTCCAACTAGATGCTCAGGCGTGGAACTGGGATATGCCAGGGACTGTTCCAAATCTGCCAGTTGTTGGTGAGGAATCATATTTAAATGAAACAAGGTGTCATGAAGATGCGTCTGTTCAGGTGAAGGATCCAACGCCAGCTCGACCAATGATCTTGGAGTACTCAGATGTATCACTTGCAAGTTTTAATCCTGATCTACCTGAAACTATAACGGAACCTGATTCCCATGTGACTGATGTTAGGGAGAGTCATTCTATTACCTCCTTTCCTAGTTCCCCTAAATCTCATGCTAAGGAATCAGCTTCCACATCAGATTCAGAGGTTGTATCAACTGTAGTTAATGAGATTTCTGATTCTAGATTGGGAGATGCCAAAACTATAAAAATTGGAACAAGTGCCCCAGTTGAGAAGACTGTAGAAGTTGAAGGAGATTCAAATACTGAAAGGGACGATGATGAAGCAGACTCGTGGGAAACTGAAGAATCATCTAGAGTGGTCTTGGCAAGTACCCCACCTTCAACATCAGATGGCCCTGCGTCATTCAGCAGTCTTAGTGGTAAAAGCGATGAAGGTGGCATTGGAAGTCTTTCGAGAATAGCAGGCTTAGGGCGTGCGGCAAGGCGTCAGCTAGCTGTTGTTCTTGATGAATTCTGGGGGCAACTTTATGATTTCCATGGGCAAGCAACCCCAGAAGCAAAGGCTAAGAAAATTGATGTTTTACTGGGACTGGGAGTAGATTCAAGACCCACCAGTTCCTTGCAGAAAGTGGATGCATGTGGAAAGGGAGGTAGAGCTTCCGACTCATTAATGAATTATGGTCCATATGACTCTTCCAGGCAGCCCCAGATGCAAAGTAATCCAGAGTCTTCATATGGTCTTCAAAGGAGTTCTTCCTCAATGCGGGCAAATCCCATCCAGTTTTTAGATGCATATGGACAGAACTCCAGCCGCAACCTCCTTGATTCTGGTGAGAGGCGCTATTACAGTGTGCGCAGTCTGCATTCATCTGAGGCTTTGGATTATCAGCCAGCTACCGTACATGGTTATCAGACTGCATCCTATATTAGCCGGGTTGGTAAAGACAGAAATTCCGATAACTTAAATCGTCCAATGGAATTATCATCAGTGAAATCCCCTTCCATAAGTAATACCAATTACAGGGATTCACTCGCATTTGCTTTGGGGAAAAAGCTGCATAATGGTTCAGGTTTAAGCCAGCCCCCAGGGTTCCAAAACACAGCTGTCTCTAGAAATTTCCAATTGCAATCTGAGAGGTCCTATTATGATTTTTGTTCTTCTGGACCTGCAGATAATACAGTCAGTTCAGTTAATACTAAGAAGTACCACAGCTTGCCCGACATTTCAGGATACTCAATCCCCCACAGGGCTGGTTATGTGTCCGATAAGAATGCTCCATGGGATGGTTCTGTTGGATATGGATCTTTTGCTAGTAGGACGGGTTATGAACCATCATTATATTCAAATTCGGGACCAAGAACAGGAGATCATTTGGCCTTTGATGAACTCTCTCCATCAGAAGTTTACAGAGGCGCACTCTCTTCACAGTTGAGTTCTGGTTTTGATACTGGATCCCTCTGGTCTAGACAGCCTTTTGAGCAGTTTGGTGTAGCTGATAAAATTCATAATGTTACACGGGAAGGTGTTGTAAGTAGGCCTAATACAATTGTTCAAGAAACTAATACATTTCAGGATATAGAGGGGAAACTTCTTCAGTCTGTTAGACTTTGCATTGTGAAGCTCTTAAAATTGGAGGGATCTGATTGGTTGTTTAGACAAAATGATGGAACTGATGAGGATCTGATTGATCGTGTAGCTGCAAGGGAGAAATTTGTTTATGAAATTGAAACTAGGGAGATGAATCAGGTCGTTCATATGGGTGAATCTCATTATTTTTCTTCTGATAGGAAATCTAATTCTCCAATGAAGAATAATGACACAAATTCCCCTAGTTATTTGGTGTCCTCGGTTCCTAACTGTGGGGAGGGATGTATATGGAGATCAGACTTAATAATAAGCTTCGGGGTTTGGTGTATCCACCGTATTCTTGATCTCTCACTTATGGAAAGCCGGCCAGAGCTTTGGGGGAAATACACCTATGTGCTCAATCGCCTCCAGGTAAATTTTCTTTAAGAGTTTGCTATCTTTTCTTAAGTAATCAGATGTCTATATTTCAGCTGTTCTCTTCATTTACATTTATGTCCCAAAAAAAGAAAACATGCATTTTTTTATGCATTCATCACATGGAGAAATTGCTCCAACGTGTTTATACATTCATCAACATTAATGTAGAACCTGCTCATTAGCAGACAATATAATATGGCTGTTCGTTGCATGCTCTTCTAGCTATCTACCAGATACAGCATTGTCATTTCTGTCTTATCTTCTTTTGTACATAGTTTTGTCCAATACAGTTCACTGACCTTTTTTATTTTATTATTTTTTGTTTTGCTTTATGAGCAGGGCATCATTGAACCAGCCTTTTTTAAGCCTCGTAGTCCCTTGACCCCATGCTTTTGCCTTGAAGTTCCCATGACTCATCAGCAAAAGTCAAGCCCCCATCTTTCAAATGGGATGCTACCCCCAACTGCAAAACCAGCCCGGGGGAAATGCACAACTGCATCAACGTTGCTTGACCTTATCAAGGATGTGGAGATTGCGATCTCTAGCAGGAAAGGACGCACGGGAACTGCAGCAGGTGATGTTGCTTTCCCAAGGGGGAAGGAAAATTTAGCCTCTGTTCTCAAACGGTACAAGCGTAGGTTATCCAACAAGCCCGTTGGCACCCAGGAAGTGACTGGTTCACGCAAGATCCCCACGTCAGCACCATACAACTTGTAGAATTTTGCATTAACAAAATCAGTGTTGCTTGGGCTGTTTTATAATTTACATATTGTGAAGCAGCTCATGCTCTGGGTCAATGAGTGCTGTGTCTCCGTCACTCCGTGTATCAAAATCTTTTCAGTGGAATTTATCCTTGTATGTTACATACACATAGGGCAAGAATTACTATATGCAATTGCGGCAAAATCAAAGTTGAAAAATGTTTAGATCGAAAATTAGTTCCACTCATTTGTTGGTTTTTGTTACTTATCCAGCTAGTGGATATGGAAGGCATGGAAACGAAAGTTTTGACACAAATTTTTTCACAATATATATATATATATATATATATATATATATATATATACATATATATACATATATATATATATATATGTATTTTTCTAAAATAAATTAAAATAATAAAAATATCATGATTTCTGTCCTAAAATGATGTTATATTGGAATTATTGCAGATAATTTGTCAACAATAAAAAAAAGTGCATCCATATACATATATATTGTTGGATTGAAAGTTAAAAGTTTTGTCGAAGTACAAACTTTTTTATATTTTATTTAAAATTTGTACAACCTAACCATTTCTAAATTTGGTATGTGTAATAGTTGATAATACTATGTAATTCAATGGTTGAAGTGATAAAATTCACAATCTACATAAAGTAATTCAAAGAAGGGAAATATGTTGTTTACTTTGTAAAAGACATAATTGTCTTATGCACATATTTTTCTCTTTTTCTTCTCTTTAATGACTATCATTCACTTTTTTATGTTTTGTATGAAATAAAATTGTCTCATCCAATATCAGAAATATATTCCCCTTCAAAGAATGCTTTTTATTAAGGATAGTGTTTTCCTCTTTTCACATGACACAAACAATTTTTCTACATACACATAAAAATGGACCCATAAATTTTTTTACTTTTCTTTTATTTAAAAAATCGCAGCCCCCACAATTGATTGTCTCTATGACATGACCTAAAGATTTTCCTACAACATAATACTTGTTTTTTCCTTTTATTAATAAGTAAATGTGGTGTCAAGAGTAAAACTTTTCAACTTAGTGGATGATACCACGATGGTGGTTTTTGTTGTTTAATGTTGGCAAGCGTGAATGTTGCCAAATGGCTCAAGCTTTGTTACTGATGACACTCGAGGGAAGGGATAAATTATGCGATAATGATCATAGCTTAATTTAAATATGTCTCACTTTGATTATGATACGATGATTCGGTTACAAGCTCTGTGTGTGTATTATTCTGGTAAGTTATTTTTCTCCAACTTTACTGGTGAGTTCAGTAACACGACAATACTGAATATATTTTCAAAGGCCCGGCACGCCTCTTAGAAATAGACGTAATGCTGTATTGAAATCCCACCTCACCTATATTTAATTTTCAATGAAAAGAGTTATTTCTGGTCAATTGAGTCTTTTTCTAAAACAAAATAACATCAAACGTTTTAAAATAGGATATTCTCACTATTAACATTTTCCACTATCAACTTATTATCTATTTAATCACCATTAGATTAACATTTTTACTCTCTTCAAAAACTTTCTAACATTTTCTCTTTGATCCAATAATGATGTGATGAGTAATAAGTTAGTAATGAGAATTTTTGATAATTAGAATATCTGACTCTTACAACAACGAGAGAGAATGGGTTTACGCGTTTCCGAGTGTCCAATCAAGGTTGCGACACGTGTAATACGTTTCACTTAGAAAAGGGGTTGCCAGCTCATATCATATGTATGACATGCGTTCCGATCCGAAAGCTATGATCGTGTAATCAGATCGCATCTTCTCAATTCCCTCTCCAGATTTTGTGTTGCAGACGGTGCTTCCTTCACTATTATAATCACTAACAGGTACGCAATTAACTATCTCTTAATTCAATTTCCTTCTTCCAATTCATCAATATTTCAATTTTTGTTTTTCCTTCAGAAACCCCTTACCAATTTATGTCTGTTTTGTAATTTGATTCGTTCAACTCAAACAGTATGTGTTAATCGCCAATAAACCATAATCATATTTCAATTCCTTAATTCTTAACTTATTCGAAGTCAGTCAAACAATCTTTGTTTCTCTTCATTAATTTTTTTAGTTTGAATTTTTTTTTTTTTTTTTTGAAATATCAATATTATATGGTATTATGAATATGTATGTAATCTATATCTGATTTGTTGTGAGTTATGAGTTATGAGCAATGAATATGGCATGGCGTAGGTGTAAATAAAGGAATGGGTTTCGTGGTGGTGATATCGTTGCCGTTAATATTGATCATATTGATATTGGCTTTGGCATGTTACCTGTTCGGTAGGTCCAGGGCTCGACAACAAGCGAGTGCTTACCCACAGCAATATGGACCACCTGTTCCTCCACCGAATGTCCAACCCAAATAACCCACACACCTTAGAAATTCTATCCCATTTGTTGCAACAAACTCCTTTCCACTTTAGAGTTTGAAAAAATCCTGTGTAATTATAATTATCAATATAGTTGGTAAGAAAACTAATACGATGGAATATTTCTATTCATGACCTAATATTGAATAAAATGTTAAAGCGTTGAAATTTACTTCCCCCGTTAATGGGTATGTTAGGTGATTGATGCTTTGAAAAAAATTGGATCTGTGTTGTGGTAGGTGCTTATGAACGTCTTCACCAGTCAGTTATTGTGAACTTGTGGATGGGTCAACTGTGCCTATGAATAATATAATAAGAATCTGAAAGGGCTTTGCTCGTGCCACTTCTAAACCAAAGCGACAATTATGGCTTGATTAGATTCACAAGTTATTTATTCATCTTTTTTTATTTATTTTTTCTTTCCAATTTGATTCTGATCTCAATGGGCGTCTCTTTTATTTGCAATATTAAGTTTAACTTAGTTCGAAGATAATTTTATTGCAGCTGCTAAAGTGGATTGTAAACTGCGCTAACCAATCAAGTCCTCTATTTATTTATTTTAGCGTAGTTATGTACCCACGTATCACTTTAAATCTTGCGCAATTTTTATGTTTTGATTATAATTATTTTTTTAAAACATTTAGATTATGATTTGAAGATTTTTTATTTTTTTGAAACTGTGAATGTTTTCTTTCATTTTGTAAAGGGTTATATATTTTAAAAATGATAATTATATATATGGGGTAAACATTTTTCAATATCTCCGGCTAGCCCCAAAACTACGTCGTTTTGATTAATGAAAGGTGTTTATGTTATTCTAGGTGAATTAATGAAGGGTGTTATTGTAATTTTATTTATTTTTATATCATATACATTTTACTGAAACACCCTTCATTAATTCACCTAAAATTACATAAACACCCTTCATTAATCAAAACGACGTAATTTTGGGGCTAGCTGGAGATAAACTTATCTCAAGCTACTTGAGAAATGTTTACCCCTATATATATATATATATATATATATATATATATATATATATATATATATATATATATATAGGATCCTTTGACACCAGTGTCAAATTTGAAATTTGACACCTCATCTGATAGTCGTTAGATCAAAAAAGATCAGCGGCTCTGATTTGTAAGCATATGACACAGTTGATCTTTTCTGATCTAATGGCTCTCAGATGAGGTGTCAAACTTTAAATTTGACACCGATGTCAAAGGATCCTGTCTATATATATATATATATATATATATATATATATATATATATATATATATATATAACAATTATATCTATTTTAGACCGGCCAAATGACCTTCCCAACTAGCCCAAATTATTGTCCGAGATGGCCTCAAGCACTTAGCATGCAGAGCTTATAACTTTGGTATGTTTTTATCGTTTGTAGGAGCAAAATGTTCAAATTAACCCAATATTTAATCGTTGTAACGATGAACTTGGATGAAAAAAAGTTATAAGTGAAATAAGTAGAGTGGCAAAATAACTCATGAGTCTTGGACCCAACACGTCAAAATATGTGTCATGTCGACCTGTAGGTTCAAACAGGTTGTGTATAGGTTCGAGATTTCAACCCGTATTGGGAATATTTTTAGTAATTAATATTATAAGATTCTATTCATATCATATCATGTTAATCCATGTTGTGTCGTGTCAATTTGTGCATGTCAATTTCAAGTTTTTATTGGTATTTAAAAAAAAAAAACTTAATTTTTTGGTGTCAGGTCGACCCACGACCGGATCGTTTTCGGATTCAAGTTTTTGACTCTTCAACGAAAACATGTCATATACAAATTGAGCGTTCCGTGTTCGTGTTGTGTCAACTAAACATGGACTGTATTAAACGCAACTGCCATTCGCGTGGCCAAAACAAGAAATGCCATTGGCCTTCTACATATAATATAATCATTTAGACACTTTTTAATTTTTAATTACTTTTGAAGTTGAGTTATTTTAATTTTTAAATTACTTCTGAAGTTGAGTTATTTTAATTTTTTGTTTTATAAACGTGTGTATACTATTTTTAATATATATATAGGGATAGGATGTTGTGACACCCAAGTTATGTTACACCCATGTTACCCCCATGTGACACCCAGTCAATCTTACCGTTAGATCGCTTATGTTGATCCAACGGTTATATTTATTTCCATCTTTGTAGGGTCATGATTTCCCAAATTTAATATTTTATATTTATTTTTACCTTTGTATGGTTATGATTTCTCATATTTAATGCTTTCACTTTAAATTTGAGAAATCATAACCATACAAAGATGAAAATAAATATAATCGTTGGATCAACATATGCGATCTAACGGTGAGATTGACTGGGTGTCACATGGGTGTATCATAACTTGGGTGTCACAATATCCTATCCCATATATATATATATATATATATATATATATATATATATATATATGAGATATGATCATTTGACACCCGTATCAAATTTTGAAATTTGAAATTAAATCCTAACCGTTGATTTCTGCCAATCAACGGTTGCTCTCATTTTGTTTTATTGATTCAAGTATTACAAAATTAAATTCGTTAAATATACAAGTGAGATCGATAATTAAAATTGAAAATATAACTTACATTCGTATAAAATGATCTAACTCATATATATATATATATATATATATATATATAACAAATGCAGCCTTCATTTTTCACTGGACTCATCTTTAGAAATTTAAATTTTTATACAACAAAGTAATAATAAATTTATTTTTCCTTAATTAAAAATTTAAATTCAAATTTTAAAAATAGAAAAAATGATTTTGGAAGAACTTTTAAATTAAATATAACAACGTTCATACCGAATTAAACGAATTTGGGACTTGGACAAAAGAAAATGAAATTTTTTTTTTAATAATTCCGCCATCATCATATAAAAAATAATTACTAAATTATAAATATATGGGCTATCATCTTATATTAATGTTAGTACCTAATTTTAATCTGATTTCACTTGCATTTAATTATTCACGTGACTATTAAATTACAGCAATTAAATAAAAGTAAATCAGCAATTAAGATTGAATGAAAATTTACACGGGTATAAATTAATTATTTCCCAATATATGACTTAAACCATATATTTTGATAATTAAGTGTAAACCATGCATTTATTGGATATTTCCCTTATTTTCAATGTATTCTTTATTAACTCATGATGACGAACATCATAGCAAGTACAGCACTATGTTTAGCAAAATCCAACAACCACAACTTGGAGGGTGATTCAGCAAAAAACCACTGTATGTGCAAATTGCTCTCGTGTTTGGAATGTTTAAAAATTAAAAAATATTTTGATTTAAATTGATTTAAAGATTAAATTTTATGAGAATTATTACAAAAAATTGAATATTACGTGTTTTGCTCATTGAAAATAGAATTAAAATGGTTAATGAGGGTTGATTATAAAAAAATGGTTAATAAGGGTGAAATGGTTAATTTATATAACTAAATTTAAAATAAAATGAGTTATTACTAAATCCTATTAAATTTGGTAAAACTTAAAAAACAAGAGGGAGTCTTGCTTTTGGGTCAACAAAGTTCAGCGCGTTTCTTTCGCAGAACATACAAAATAAACACAATAGATAGCATACTATCTACTCCAACGCACTCGCGCAAACTTTCTTATTTTAGGTAACTTTAGGTCTTTGTGGAATAAGAGGGAGTCAAAGTTGAGCTTTATAGAAAGCTGTGGACGGAAAATATTGGCCTGTGGATAATGCATAAACGAGATTTATAGTAAGACTAAGAAGTATCATCATTCATCAGGGGAATAGATGGTCAATTTAAATTTTTTAAAATAAACGTTTTTTATTTTAAAAGACAAATATATAATTAATTATTATGAAAATGTTAAAAAATAACATGTGTCATCCTTTAAATGAGAATAGACTAAGAAATCGAATCACTCTCAATAAAATATATTTCAGTTAAATAAATACGGTTGAATATATTGTTTTATTTCTCAAAATTATTAATTTTCCCTTTTTATCGTAAAACATTTTCAAGATAGTTATCATAAAAAAATTTTAAAGGGAAGAATTTACCAAAAAAAAAAAAAGAGAGAGAGAGGGGGGGAAACCAAGGACTTGTTTTAAGATAGGAATTACTTTTACATTTATGTAATTAAAATTATATAAAAATAATGAAATAATAATCTAAATAAATTATATCATAGCTTTAGATAAAAAATTTATTCAATATATATATATATATATATATATATATATATATAGGATCCTTTCACACCAGTGTCAAATTTTAAATTTGACACTTAATCTGATAGCCGTTAAATCAAAAAAAAATCAACGATTCTGATTTGTAAACATCTTACATCATTGATCTTTTTTGATCTAACGACTATTAGTTGAAGTGTCAAATTTAAAATTTGACACTGATGTCAAAAGATTCTACCTTATATATATATATATATATATATATATATATATATATGGGTTAGGATCATTTTACACCAGTGTAAGTTACACTCTTAATCTTGTCCATTAATTCTACTTATATCTTAGGGCTCAAATTTTTTAGTAATGTAAGCTATTAGATACAAGTGGATCAATGATCAAGATTGAGTGTAAGAATTTTAACTCTTACATCGGTGTAAGAATATCCTGCCCTTATATATATATATATATATATATATATATATATATATATATATATATATGGGGTAAATATTTCTACAGTTACTTTAGATAAAGTTATTTACAGTTATCCCAAAAACTATGTCGTTTTGATTAATGAAGGGTATTTCGATAATATGATCAGATACTAAATCGATGTTTTTGTTGTAAATATTAAATCGATGTTGGAATTGACTAAAAGTTTATTATAACGCCTTGAGTTAGATATTTCTCAACTCTCACGTGTAACTGCTTTTCCATTAAAACTGCGACTTATTATTTTTTATTTTTTAGTAAATATTAAGTGACTTATTGACCATGACTTATTGTGCAATTGCTTGAATAGTTCGTCGGAGGCTTATATTCAAGATCGTTTTCCATTCTCATAAGAGATCTTCAATATATTATTATATATTACATCTATGTAATCATATTCAAGAGTCGATCGAGACACATGCACGTAAAAACTTAGCAACCAATATTTTGAAAATCTAAGCAGCAGTTTCTCATTCTTTTAATTAAGTATTAGACTAAATGAAGTACACTTTTTTAATAATATTAAATGTTATGAAGAATGGTTTTAAACTTGATGAAGATGGCGTTACGTATGGGAATTGAGGAGATGTGTATTGAGTAGACTTGTTAAGCATTAATTTTATTGGGAAGGTTATATTTACTATTTTCTTTTTTTACCATTTTTTTACTGTCAATTTTGTTATCGGTAGATCAAAATTAAATCGACGACTATCACTTGATGTTATTTTGTAACCGTTAATTTGATTTTCATTGACGATATAATTTGTAAATCATTAATTCATGTACCATTTATTAGACAATGATTAATCAAGAAGATTTATATTTAGTGATTAAGCGAAGAATAGCATTCATATAATATCATATATTTAACTCAAGACCTTAAAACATTACATTTTCTTACTTAATCCATTTTTTAAGAAACGTCGCTACTCTCAATTTTATTCTTAAATTAACGGTTGAAGTTTTTTTTTTTTTTTGAAAATACGGTTGAAGCCCTTGGCAGTTGGCACGCTGGTATCTAATTTCTTAATTAATTAAATCCGATTATATATGATTTGGGTTACGAAAAAAATATCATGATATTGATAAAAGTTTAATTAATTTCATAACATTAGCTGCGGATATTTCATTACATTGAGTGAAGAATACGACCTTGACGAGCATATATAATTAGTATTAATTGCATTTGCACGTGGTATAGGTGGCAACTGGCAACTACCTCGAAAATCAACTGTGTTGTTGTAGGCTAAGCGGAACATGGAATCTCACTTGCTACATAGTTCAGACTTCAGAGTCGTCGTTTCTTTCCTTGCCTAATTATAAAATCGGAGTTTCTTTTGTTATATTATTGAATTGGTGGTCACTGGTCAGCGTTCAAAGCGGGTGGCTGATACTTAAAATGGCAAGCAACACCAGGCCAAAGCCAGCGTGTACGTACCCGCTGCTCCGACAGCTCCGTACGTGATTGACACTGCTTTTCAACATGGGTTTTATATTTCTCATGAGAATTGAAATCTCATGTTGTAGAAATAAAAAACATGTACGACCCATGTGTTAGCAAAAATTAGATATAGGACCCATGTCAGCACGGAAATCGAAGGATGTTTAGGAAAATTTGGATTCTCATGTTAAATGAGAAATATAAAACCCTTTCAATATTCACACTCTTCATTCTTAATTTCACACTCCTTTTTTTCCAAAACAAGCTTCACGTTTGGGCTTTTATTTACTCATTTTGTCATGACACAGAACCCATAATTTCGAGGATTCTTCTTAGTAAAGAGACTAGATTTATCAGTTGCTTTTAAAACATGTCATATGATATGAGCTTTATGTTACATTATTTTTATTTTTTTAAATAGTTGGTGTGATATCTATAGGATATACAGTCCTACATTGGTTGTGATATCTGTGGAGTTTATAAGGCCTGTGGCACTCCCACACTTTGAGCTAGCTTTTGGGGTGGTGTATCCCAAGGTTATTTGATATGGTATCAGAGCATTTGAAATTTCAATGCCTCCCACTTTCTTTGTAGTGGAATTTTCGCATATAGGTGGACTTGTATGTTATCCACCCTTCAAGTCCCGTGGGCTCTCGTGTGAGGGGGCGTGTTGAGATATATAGTGTCACATTGGTTGTATGGGCAACTAATATGGAGTTTATAAGATCTGAGGCACTCCCATCTTTTGAACTAATTTTTGGGATGGTGTATCATCCCAAGATTCTTTGACAATATCATAACGTGCAATACCATAAACTAGCATAAAATGTAAAAATTATTTAAACTGGAAAAAGTAACCATTATATAAGGATATGCATTTTTTATCAGTTGGTTTTTTGGAACTAGTACTACACCTAAAAGCGAAATTTGCACCGTTTTGATAAAAACAAAACAAGAAGATTGTTGTTTTTTTTTTTAAAAACAAAACAAGAAGATTGTTGTTTTTTTTTTTTTTAAAAAAAAACTAGTTATTTTAACTGTGTATTGCAGTAACTGTTTAAATTGAATATTTGTAATTATGATTTTTTATTTAATAGATAAATATCTAATGTATGTTTGAATTAATTTATTCTGCTTTAATAAAAAAATTCAGCAATTATATGATGATATTCTTTTTTTTTTGGTAATCTATATGATGATATTCTATTATTACAATATTTAGATGCACTTTCTAACTTTATATATATATATATATATATATATATATATATTATTTGAACAAAAATGTAATTATAATTTTTAACATGCTATTTAATTTGTTATGACTTTAAATTTTTTTTATAACTGTCACTTTTTATCTTCTTTATTTTATAAAAAAAATTAACTAAATTTTAATTATATTTTGATATTTTTTATTTAGAAGCATAATGTTCAAACCAACTTTTAATTTATTTGTTATTTTATATATATTTGTAAAAAAAATTAAAATAACTTTTGCGAATATTATTTTTTTTTTGAAGACAAAGGAAATTAAAGAAACAAACTACAAGACCCTGACCATTCTAGGCCAGGGAATACCCCTAAACTCACTCTCAAAAACAGCCACACACCCCTCAGGGGGGTGGTCAAAATAAACACTCTCCCAACCCAAAGAACACGCATAATTGGCAAGCCAGTCAGCTGTCTTGTTGCCTTCTCTATAAACATGGACCAACTCAACCTGCCAATCTAGGTATCTCAGCTGGATAATCCTGCTCACAAGGCCAGAAAGAGGGTGGTTATTCGAAACTCCCTCCTTGATCATCTCCATGGCAGTCTGAGAGTCACCTTCCAAGACAATTCTTCTAAAACCAAGATCCCAGGCCATTTGCAATCCTAACATAAGACCCCAGAGTTCAGCTTTAACCGAACTACAAACACCAAGGTTTCTAGCAAAACCTTTAATCCAGTGCCCAGCATCATCCCTAAGGACCCCACCACAACCACTCTGCAGCCTATCACCCTTAGAAGAGCCATCGGAATTCACTTTAATCCAACCCATGGGGGGAGGAGACCACTGAATCAGCTCTTCCCTCTTTGTTCTGTTTTGAAGACCAGCCTTGATGAACAAGGTTCTAGCCTCCATGTGGTTAGCCAAGTAGGTAACAGCAAGCCATTATAAAATAAAAAATGTACCATTATAAAAAAGTACCATTATAAAATGTACATAAATTAAAAAAAATTAATATTATTAAGGTGTTTTGATACTTCCACATTATTTGATATAAAATATGATTAACGTAATTAAAAAAATTACATTGTGTTTAAGTGATGAAATTAATTAAATGAATTATTAATAAATTTATAACTAAACTGTAAGAAATTAGTACTTAATTTAATTTAATGCTGAGTTAATAATATACATATGTTGATCAGTAATACGATCCATCAACTATATTTTCAATCTGTCTAGAGCGAAGAACTTGTCTGCGGTTGTGGTATATACCTATAAAATGATTGGATATAATATACTCAAAATAAGAAATTAATAAATATCCATACCGTTGTTTAATGCATGACTTTATGAATACGTGTTCATATAGATAAAAAATTACTTTTAAAATAATATTCTATTTTAATGTCTAAAAAATATATTCCTCATTAATTTGATCTTTCTTAAATTTCATATTCTTCCAACTAAATAATAAAAATAAATTACGTGTAAATTAGACTTCAAGAAGAGATTAAAATATAATGAAATTAAAATTTTAAAAATTAAATTGATAAACTTAATTTTGAAGAGATTAAATTGATAGCAATAATTTCTTTTAAGAACTAAAATAGTCATTCATTCTATTATTTATCACATGTTTAATGTAGGAGTGTCAAAACGAGTTGACACGACACGTAGTTGACATAACACAAATTTGACACAACACGAATACATCAACACGAACACGACACGATTTTTTCACGGGTTTACACGATACAACACGAATAACATGCAAAATAGGTGTAAAAATGATAATTGACAAAAAAAATTAAAAAATGGGCCGAAATTAAAAAAAATTCAAAAAAATAAAATAAAAATAATATTAAAAAAATGGGTTAACACGAATACATCAACACGAACACGACACAAATTTTTACGTGTCATTTTTTTCCAACATGAATACGACAAGATTTTTTTTTAGGTCAATCCGAATACGAATTTTCGTATCATATCACGGGTCGACCCGCGTATGATAACCTATATTCACATCCCCAATGTTTAGACAGGATACTAGTATTGCTTGATATAAATATTGGATAAAAAAACAACCTGTTAAATAAGCATATGTGATTAAATTTTGTTTGGTGTGCCTGCCAAGTAGAAGTTGAAAGATGAGTGAGTGACAATGATAGAGTTAAAAAAGCAAGTGGACCTAAATTTTAAATAGATAAGCATGAGCGAGGCTTGTAGTTAAATCACGTTGGGGGCTTCATCCTTCCACTTTCTCACCAACTACCTCTTTTTTGTTTGGTCAATTCCGCAACACAGCACCCAGCTACCAGGGAGCTTCAATTCGGCGTTCCTAGAATTCCACGTTGCAAGATCGTAGCCGCTCGATGAAGAGTAATAATCACACGGCCTTAATTAATTTTCAACCAACCCCCTTGTGCTCCTTGTGGCCCGCTGCCAGCCCACCTACCAAACACCAAAGCATACATAACTTTAGAATAATTAAATAATTCTAAGTTTCCAAACACAAAATTTTATATAAATACGCCTAATCCCTCTTCCTTCACCTCTCAGGAAATCCACAATTCACCAAAGATTTCCTTTTCTTTTTAATAATATCTCTCTCCGTGTAGCAAAACTTGAGCTTCATTTTACTTTGCATTTTTCTTATATTTCCTACATTAGCACAGGGATATAATATTATTAATATTGTAATAGTTTTTATTGTTATTATTAAGATGGAACAAACCACCGTGACCAATGGCAACCACCAAAGCCAAAATGGTTCATTTTGCTTGACTACCTCTATTGCTACTAAAGGCAGCGACCCACTTAACTGGGGTTTGGCTGCTGAGTCACTCAAGGGGAGCCACCTCGATGAGGTGAAACGAATGGTGGCGGAGTACCGGAAGCCGGTGGTCCGGCTAGGCGGCGAGACACTCACGATCTCCCAGGTGGCTGCTATCGCCGCCCACGACCACGGCGTGAGGGTGGAGCTTTCGGAATCGGCGAGGGCAGGCGTTAAGGCCAGCAGTGACTGGGTTATGGATAGCATGAACAACGGCACTGACAGCTATGGCGTCACCACCGGTTTCGGTGCCACGTCACACCGCCGAACCAAACAAGGTGGTGCTTTGCAGAAAGAGCTCATCAGGTAAACTCAACTCAACACAATACGAGACATATTTACGTACATGCCTTCCCAACTTTTCACGTGTCGGTAACCTAAATTAACTAATTCATATATGATTACCACCGAATCATGGTTTAGAGAACTTAAATATATTGATCATTCATGTATTTTCTTAATTGAGTTAATATATTAGTTTATATTATAATATATTAAGATATTTTGTAAAAGAAATTTTTTAATAATTAAATTATTAAAAAAATCCAAATACAAAGTATTGGTTTCTTGAAACAAGTGATATACTTAAATTAACACGTACTTGATATAAATTTATATACATTGTAAGTAAATTAGAAGTGTTATATCATTTTTTTTCTAAAAAAATAATTGTTCTTATAATTCAGTAATAAAACATGTTAGGTTTTCCGGTGGAAGGGTACTGAGTGGACTGAGTCAACTAGTCAGTGGTTTGAACTTTACGAGGGCTTGGTGACTGGTCACTTCCGTCATATACCATGCTAACCACTAAGTATGTTAAGTCATTTTCTATTTTTGTTTTATTATATTTCAATTTTGACTGCTCTTAGAAATTCCTTACCTAACTAATACCAAAAACAGAAAAGCAATTATTACACAAGTATTTATTTAATTTTTTAGAAGTTAAAAAGTATAACTTTTTAAATATTATTACGACCGTGAATTTTTTTATACAATAATAATATATAATCCAGTGATAATTTAAATTTTTTAACGTTTACAATATGAAAAAATTAAATCCTTTTTACACCACAAAAGTTTATTTAAGAATAATAAAACTTACAAAATTCCTAATTCTTGTTTATATTCTTACAGGTTTTTGAACGCTGGAATATTTGGCAATGGAACAGAGTCAAGCCACACACTGCCACACTCTGCAACGAAAGCAGCCATGCTAGTGAGAATAAACACACTTCTCCAAGGGTACTCAGGCATAAGATTTGAAATCCTAGAAGCCATCACCAAGTTCCTCAACAACAACGTTACCCCATGTTTACCACTTCGTGGTACAATCACAGCTTCTGGAGACTTAGTTCCTCTTTCTTACATAGCTGGTTTGTTAACTGGCCGACCAAACTCCAAAGCTGTTGGACCCTCTGGAGAGGTACTTAATGCCAAGGAAGCTTTCCAATTGGCTGGCATCAATTCTGAGTTCTTTGAATTACAACCCAAGGAAGGTCTTGCTCTTGTTAATGGCACCGCCGTTGGTTCTGGCTTAGCTTCTGTTGTTCTCTTTGAGGCTAACATTCTCGCTGTCTTGTCTGAAGTTCTTTCTGCTATTTTTGCCGAAGTGATGAATGGTAAACCTGAATTCACTGACCATTTGACTCACAAGCTAAAGCACCACCCTGGTCAAATTGAAGCTGCTGCTATTATGGAGCACATTTTGGATGGAAGTTCCTACATGAAAGCTGCTAAGAAGTTGCATGAGATGGATCCTTTGCAGAAGCCAAAACAAGATCGATATGCCCTTAGAACTTCCCCACAATGGCTTGGTCCTCTTATTGAAGTGATTCGTTTCTCAACAAAGTCAATTGAGAGAGAGATTAACTCTGTGAATGACAACCCTTTGATTGATGTATCGAGGAATAAGGCCTTGCATGGTGGTAACTTCCAAGGAACCCCTATTGGAGTCTCCATGGACAACACACGTTTGGCTCTTGCATCAATTGGCAAACTCATGTTTGCTCAATTCTCTGAGCTTGTCAATGATTTTTACAACAATGGGTTGCCTTCAAATCTCTCTGCTGGTAGAAATCCCAGCTTGGATTATGGTTTCAAGGGAGCTGAAATTGCCATGGCTTCTTATTGCTCTGAACTCCAATATCTTGCTAATCCAGTTACAAGCCATGTCCAAAGTGCTGAGCAGCACAACCAAGATGTTAACTCTTTGGGTTTGATTTCGTCTAGAAAAACAAACGAAGCTATTGACATCCTCAAGCTCATGTCCTCCACTTTCTTGATTGCACTTTGCCAAGCAATTGACTTGAGGCATTTGGAGGAGAATTTGAAAAACTCGGTCAAGAACACTGTGAGCCAAGTTTCCAAGAGGACTCTCACCACAGGTGTCAATGGAGAACTCCATCCTTCAAGATTTTGTGAAAAGGATTTGCTGAAGGTTGTTGATAGGGAGGATGTATTTACATATATTGATGACCCCTGCAGTGCTACATACCCACTGTTGCAAAAGCTTAGGCAAGTGCTTGTGGATCATGCATTAGTAAATGCTGAAAACGAGAGTAACTTGAACACGTCAATCTTTCAAAAGATTACAACTTTTGAGGAAGAGTTGAAGAATCTGTTGCCAAAGGAGGTTGAAAGTGCAAGGGCTGCATATGAGAGTGGGAATTCAGTAATTCCGAACAAGATCAATGAATGCAGATCATACCCACTGTACAAGTTCGTGAGAGAGGAGTTGGAAACTGCGATGCTAACTGGAGAAAAGGTAATTTCACCAGGTGAGGAGTGTGACAAACTGTTCACAGCAATATGTCAGGGTAAAATCATTGATCCACTTATGGAATGCCTTGGGGAATGGAACGGTGCTCCACTTCCAATTTGTTAATTTTACCACTTCCTTTTTGAAATGTTTTCTTTGTATTTATGCAAGTGCTGCGATAATCATTTGATTTGCCAAGCCTTTAGCAAATTAATATGGTGAGCTTGTAATTTAATATTGTAATAGAATTCCCGTTGTTTGCCATTGCCATTATATAATACATGCTTTATTTGTAATTTTTTTTTTCTTGAAAATCCTTTCCAAACTCCGAGTACTTGTGATGGTAAAATTGATTATTCTGCTTCCCAAATCCTAGTTTGTCACAATAAACTATCGGGTGATTTCGGGAATCTTTCGTCATTGTTGTGGTTGCATTTTAATCTATAACCGCCTTCAAGGGGAGATTTGTATCTTTTGAGAAATTTGAAGCAATTATTGATTTTGGATCTTTATGGAAGCATACAATCATGTACTACTAACACCTTTTCTTCACTATAAATTCATAGACTGCGGCAAAACATGTTGGGTAGTGGCATTCCTTCACAACTATGCCAACTCATGTAACTGAAAATTTTGGACCTTTCCCGGAACAAATTAGAAGGTTCATTACCTTGGTGCATAGGCAATCTTACTCTCAGAAAATAACTTAACTTGTATGCCAATGTTCCACCTTGCTACATCCTTCCTAGCTACAAAACTCGGTATGATAATGTTAATCTAATACTATCCGTGAAAATACAGAAGGGGAGTACAGTGGATTTGAACATCAAGTAACTTAGCAATTTATGTTACATACTAAAACTATAATTGAACTTCTGGTTCATATAATTTTGAAAAATTCGGGTGACAGGTTTTGAGGGGTGTGGTAGAAAGTCTCAACACCATTACAGATCAAGCAATTTAAAAGGGTCAAGCAGGGGTGGCTGAGTATGCTTTTCACTATGCCAAGGCACATGGAAGATAGAAGGTGTTTGCTATTCACAAAGCTAACATTATGCAAAAAACTGCTGTCTTTTCCTCGAGGATTATCAGCATTTGCAAATGTGTATAAATATTTGGTCTCGAATTTTATTATGAATCCTAATATTAACCTTTTATTTCGAATTAATTTTTACTTGTTTGCAGCTTCTGAGGAATCCTACACTTTTTGATGTATTAGTGATGCCTAACCTCTGTTCCAATATTATCGGTGACCTTTGTACCAGCTTGATTGGGGGATTGGGTGCCAGGAGGTATCCCTGTCCTCGGGTGCGGCCCGTTTGGGCTAGCCCTGTAAGCATTTAATCAATAATTCATGTTCAACAGTAAACATTCAAGAACATGAAAGGGGATCTTTAGAATTCATGGTTTTCACATAAAGTGTACCTTTCTCCATTAGTGCGGAAGAACTTTGATGGTGGAATACTTTCTCTAAGCCTTACCCCTTTCACCGTTCTTGTATCTTCTTTGATAGGGATTTGATACAACCTTTCTGGGCAGACTCAGATGGAACTTTTTGTTTCTGTCAGATACACTTCACAGAAAACTGACCATATAACTTTTATATAACTGCACCTATCAGCAGTTACACTTTAAGTAACTTCCCTTTAATAGCCAAAATTACCATAATGCCCTTTTTATTAATTAAATCAATTGACACATAATATTACACGAGGCAAATAGTTTTACATTCTCCCACTTGGCTCATGTCATGAGGTGTCCCTTCATGATTTAATCAATACTCATTATAATGCGCATTTACTAGGCTAAGGTTCCGTACATTGACCTCATCATAATTCATTATTAGAAATAAAATCAACAAGAGTCATGGCGGTTGTATGCTATCGAGTCGGCATAATCCCTTTGTAACATCCCCGTCTCGAGCCGGTTCAATTAACATACATATGATACAACAGAAACAGCGGAAGACTTATCATACGAAAATACGAGCTAACTTTTTTTTTTCTTTTTCTTTTTACATTCTTATTCAGCGTAATCGGAAATCGGACAGAGTAACCTCTATAAATCGGACAACTGGGGATTTTCCAATCTCACTCCTAAGAGTTCCTGATAGACAGTTTCAACAATATTTATATCCAGAAGTACCAGTCATGCAATTATAATCAGATACCCATCCATGGGCGCATGCAAAACTTGGCTCCGTGCCACTAATTTAACAGCATGCAATCCAAGACATAAGCATAACTGAATACTACATAATCATATCAACATGCCTGAATACAAAAATGTACATGCATGAAACTGAAGAACATGTACAGAACATATACAGGCCATATACAGAGTGAAAGATCAGACATAACGATCCCCAAAATAACTGAAATCTAAACTACATCAACACACTCCAAAAAAGGTAGTAGCCTACAGCCACTCAAAATCCGATCAGTCGAACGTCTCAGCCACGTGCCGCGTCTCTGCCTGCTGAGGGTTCACCGGCAGTCTGGGAACCTGAAATCATGTCCCCAAAGAGGGGTGAGATTACAAATCTCAATAAGCTCCAGGTTTATAGAGAATTCTCCATACCCCTGGCTCACTCCTGCATGAAAGTCAGATACATAGTATACAGATACAACATATAGCAGATATCATAACTGAGCAGAACATATAATCATATCATAACAGAGACGTGCGCCATCATTTCCAAGGGATGGCCCCAAACGGAAATAGAGTAACTCAGAGGTGTACACTGTCAATCTCAGGCAAAACCCAAGAAGACATCCGTGTACCAAAAGTCAATACAGAAATCATATCAGAACCAGTCTTATCATATCATATCATATCATGTCATATCATATCATATCATCAAATATCTCTATATGAATGCACCTATACAGAGTGTCTACACAGTCATATAGTCCAACCATAGTCTACTAACTATGGTGGAGCACTCAAGTAGGAAAAGACTCCTTAAACATAGAGCTTACCTCTTGAAGCTTTATCACTCCGCTTACTTGTGGTACAAGTTACTTATATCACTTCAATGAGATTCCAATTCTTTTTCAATCCCTAGGCACACCTAGAGAAGAACCCACAACAAAATCAATAAAATGATCCTATGCCATGTTCTTTACATAAGGTATACATTATATCGCTTATTTTCGTTTTTTTTTTTTCGTTTTTGCCAATACCATGCCAATACGCAAGTCATGCCCATAATTCTATAAATCCTTTTATTAGACATTTATTACAATTTTTCTATTGCTCTCTAGCCCCAAAGACCTTAATTGGCCGAAGCCAAACTAAGAAGGCTAGGACTTTCATTGGGTTTATTTAACCAAAACCAATAGTTCCTAGAACCTCATTTGTTCCCTACGTTCTATTTAGCAATTTAAAACACATCCTTTGGCCTATTCCTTCTCTCAAGGCCGTGGCATGCATATAGGGAGGCCACATTATTTTTATCATTTTTCCAACTAACTCACTTCATCAACTAGACAATTTCATTCATTGGAGCCTCCACATTTTATCAAAATAAATATAACTTAATTTATCCTTAAACCATCCTAAATCATGCTAAGGTCCAAATTCATAAAGGATCTCCAAGGGTTCATTTCTTTTTATTTATTCATTTGCTTCACTTAATTTTTGTAACTTTTACATACATAACAACTTCACAATCCATATCATTTAATTTTTTTTTTTGCACAATGAATCCTCCATAATCCTATATGAACGAACCATAAAGGGAGAAAGCATAGGATTTTTCTCCAATTTGTTACATACATAATCATGCTTATTTTTTTCCATTTCTATATACAAAACATCAAGAATCCATCATCAATTAAATTTTAACTAATTTATTTCCCACCCAACACATGCTCACAATTTTCATGACTCAAATCATCAAAGTGAAGCCATAGAAATAAAGGTTTCTTACCTCTAAACACTTGTACAAAGCCTAGAGAGCAACCTCCAAGCAAAGCTCCATCAAAAACTCACTTTTTTTCCTCCAATGAATAGTAACTCGAAAATGGGGGGAGGAAGAACTCTTCACACACTCAACAATAGCTCAAATTGATGGGTGGAATGGGTTCATTGGGTGGTTTACAAGCAATTTCATGTGGTGGGTCGTTGGATTTGGTGGAAGATTCAAAGAGAATCTACAAAACCAATAAAAAACCCTAAACCCCCCCTTTTCCTTTGCTATTACACGGGCATGAAGAGAGAGAAGAGAGATTTTGTGAGTGAATAGTGCCCACTAAGTGGGTGGGACATGTATGTATAGGTGGCTCTTTTTACCGGTTGTTTTTCTTTCGCGTATTTTTACTTAAATTGCCCCGGAACCAACTTAAAGCTACGTACATATTTTTATTTTTCTAAAATAATTTACATTAATTTTTTATTTCCTAAGGAACAATATTCATAATTCACAGTATGGTTTCTACACCGTTTTTGACGAAATGCACTGTGAACCATTAACTGTACTTTATTTACTTTTGAAACTTAACACTTATAAACTTATTATTTTCCTGGGCCTATATTGACTTGCTTGGCATATATTGGACTTTATTATTCTCATTTCGTCAATCAATTTTTTTTTTGGACTCTACCGGTTGCTTAAACAGCAGTACAAAATACCCGGTAGAAACACTATTCATGAGATTTTCATGGAAAGTGCCAGACTATACAATTTTTCATTCTGAACTCATATTTGTCGTCAGAATTGTCAAATTATGTCTCTAAAATTACTTTGCTTATTTAAGCTCTACCGGTTAGTTCACAAGACTGCGAATTCTCTGGCAGAACGCACTGTTCATAACATAGTCATGATTACAGTCAAAATAATCAGAATCACTCACTGAATCTAATTATGGCATTTGAATCCGTAAATTAAACCCCTAATTAAGATTTATCATTTGGGGTCATTATATTCACCCCACCTTTTAAGGATTTTGCCCACAAAATCAAATATCAAACATAACATATACCTGACGTCAAACTCAGGGTATTGCTGAAGAATTTCATTCTCCCGCTCCCAAGTAGCGTCCTCAGGAGGCAATCCTTCCCATTGTACCTTGATCATGGGAATAGTCCTATTTCTCAATACTTTTTCATCACGTGCTAGAACCTTCAACGGACCCACAACAAACTTCAAGTCTTTTCTTACTTCAATAACGTCCGGCTGAACAATGTGGGACGCATCAGGCACATATTTTCGAAGCTGACTGATGTGAAAAACACTATGTAGATTTGACAAATGTGGAGGTAAGGCAAGCTGGTATGCCACAGGTCCGACCCTCTTTATAATCTGGTAGGGCCCAATGAACCTAGGACTCAACTTCCTCACTCCTAGAGCACGCCCAACGCCCGTAGTCGGAGACAAACGGATAAACACATGATCCCCTTCCGAAAATTCAAGGGGTCGATGCTTTGCATCATAATAACTCTTTTGGCGGCTCTGTGCTTTCTTCAATCGATCCCTTATCATCATAATCTGATCGGTAGTCTCTTGGACCATATCCGGCCCAAATAACTGCCTCTCACCAATTTCTGCCCAACACGTAGGCGCCCTGCACCTACGGCCATACAAAGCTTCATAGGGAGCCATGCCCAAACTGGCATGATAACTATTATTATAGGAAAATTCCACCAGAGGGAGATACTTATCCCATGCATTTCCCTGTTCTAGGGCACAAGCCCTCAACATGTCCTCCAGTGTCTGAATAGTCCTCTCAGTCTGACCATCAGTCTGAGGGTGATAAGCCGTACTCAGTCTGAGCTGCGTACCAAACGCTTGTTGCACTGCATCCCAAAGTCGAGACGTGAATTTAGGGTCCCGGTCACTAATGATACTTTCAGGAACACCATGAAGTTTCACAATCTCCCTTACATATAATCGAGCTAACTGCTCTGTAGAGAAACTTGTTTTGACTGGTATGAAATGTGCAGACTTTGTCAATCTGTCAACAACTACCCATATAGAATCAAAACCAGCTTGAGTTCTCGGTAATGCCACTACAAAATCCATTGAAATGCTGACCCATTTCCATTCTGGAATATCCAAGGGCTGCAGTAATCCAGAAGGTCTCTGATGCTCAATCTTAACTTTCTGACAAGTCAAACACTTACTCACATACAGAGCAATATCTTTCTTCATTCCTGGCCACCAGAAATTTCTTTTCAAGTCTTGGTACATCTTAGTAGCACCAGGGTGGATAGTGTATTTACCCATATGGCCCTCAGCCAATACCTCATCAACCATCTGACCTTTCGGAACAATGATCCGATCCTTATAAAACTTAAGACCGAATCCATCAGTGGACACGAAGTCCTGATCTTTCATAGACTGAATCTCTTTATCAAGCAATTGAGCTTCTTTGATCCGCTCGACTAAGGAGTTCTGGACTACCGTAGTAGTCAATAAATGCGGACTACCTTCTGTATTCACAGGAATGCGGAGATCCCTGAATTTCTCCATCAATTTATACTCAGACATCATCAAATTGGCCATACCAATCGCCTTTCTACTTAAAGCATCAGCTACTACATTGGCTTTACCAGGGTGGTATTGCAATTCAAAATCATAATCCTTCAGAAATTCCATCCAGCGGCGTTGCCTCATATTCAACTCTTTCTGATCAAACAAATATTTCAAACTTTTGTGGTCACTGTAGACAATGAAATCAGCCCCGTATAGAAAATGTCGCCAGATTTTTAAAGCGAACACTACGGCTGCCAACTCAAGATCGTGGGTCGGATAGTTCTCCTCATGCGGTTTTAACTGCCGAGAAGCATAAGCGACCACCTGTTGATACTGCATTAAAACACAGCCTAACCCAAACTTAGAAGCATCACAATACACAACAAATTTACTTGTAGGATCCGGCAATATCAATACCGGGGCTGTAGTCAACTTCCTTTTTAGCTCTTGAAAGCTCTCTTCACATTCTTGGGTCCATATAAATGGGTTCCCTTTACGGGTTAACCGTGTCAAAGGTAGTACCATCCGTGAGAATCCTTCAATAAAACGCCTATAGTACCCAGCCAAACCAAGAAAACTCCTGATCTCTGTAATATTTTTAGGACGTTCCCATTCTAACACTGCTTCAATCTTGCTAGGGTCCACTGCCACTCCTTCAGCCGAGATGACATGGCCCAGAAATTGTATCTCAGAAAGCCAGAATTCACATTTTGACGGCTTAGCATACAACTGATGCTCTCTCAGAATTTGCAAAACAATCTTTAAATGCTCGGAATGTTCTTCTTTGCTCTTTGAATATATCAGTATGTCATCAATAAAGACAACCACAAATTGATCCAGGTATGCCTTAAAGATTCGATTCATATAACTCATGAAAACGGCTGGTGCATTTGTAAGCCCAAAAGGAATAACCAAGTACTCATAGTGTCCATATCGGGACCTGAACGCTGTCTTCGGAACATCGTCCGGCTTTATCCGGATCTGATGATACCCGGACCGAAGATCAATCTTGGAGAATACAGTTGCACCCCGCAACTGATCTAACAAATCATCTATACGCGGCAAAGGATACTTGTTCTTAATAGTTACCTTGTTCAACTGCCGGTAATCCGTACATAACCTCATAGACCCATCCTTCTTCTTAACAAAGATTACCGGTGCTCCCCACGGAGACACACTCGGTCTGATAAAATTCTTCCTGGACAAGTCTTCAATCTGTTTCTTTAACTCAGATAATTCCAGAGGTGACATCCGGTATGGGGCTAAAGAGATCGGTCCCACGCCAGGCAATAAGTCAATGGAAAATTCTATTTCCCTCTCTGGAGGAAAGTGCGGAATTTCATCCGGAAAGACATCCTCAAACTCGGAGACAACCAGAATATTAGAAATTGGCTCCTTATTGACGCCCACCAGACCTCCTAACATAATAAATCCGAAATCTCCTTCCTTCAAGGCCTTTACAACCCGAAGTACAGACAAGTAAGGAGACTTCTCCTCATCATCATGAGACGAGACAGAAATGGTTTTACTGCAGCAGTCAATCTTCACACAGTATTTAGACAACCAATCCATTCCCAAAATCAAATTTACAGATGCAAGATGTAGCATGATAAAATCAGCAGAATACTCCTTGCCTTCATACTTGAATTTCACATTTTCACAAACATATTGTTCATGAAATACCTTTCCCACAGCCGTAACAATACGCATAGGGGTTTTCATTATCGTCACAGGCAAATCAAATGCTTTCACTACATAATCAGCTACAAAAGAGTGTGTAGCACCAGAATCAAATAAGACACTAAGCATTTCATCTTTAATAGAAATCATACCTCGAACCAAACTAGTTGATCTCTCAGCCTCTGGCTGGGTCACTGCATATACACGGGCAACAGGAGGTGGCGGAGGAAGCGATGGCTCCTCTATCATCATAGGGGCCGGG
>JAVKPL010002177.1:0-17963 GCA_032173675.1 Gastrolobium villosum
TTCAGGTGTAATAGTGGTGTTAAACAGGTTATGAAAATTTGGGGATTCTTGGAAATACAAAGGAAACTCTGGCGAATTTTCTGTAGAATTGGCAGTTTTTGGGTGAACTTTGGAGGAGCGTATCTCTCTCCATAGTGGTCCGATTGGGACGTGCCATACGTCATTTTGAAGCTTAAGATGTCCCCTACGTTGTGTCAAAAGCCTAGGTTCATTGGTTGTGTGCGAAGCCCATGGGGGCTGTTGTCACGCACTGCCCTGTTCTGGCCAGCACCAGTGGGCAGATTCGGGTCTGTGTTGGGAAATTAATTCCCGCTTCGTTACTTGGTCAAATTAAGCGTACGATATATCAAATCGAAGTTTGAGGTGTCTAGTTTATGGTGTAAAAGTTTGAGAGGCAGTGTTCTTGTGGTTAGGTGCAGTTTATTCCGTGAAGTTTGGACGTTTTAGGCTGTTTCGGAGTTGGTAGGTAATGTTGTTTGTCCAACTTCAAACGGCGATAACTCCGATTAAGTGGTAAAAACGTAAAAGTGAGGAATTGGCTAAGTGTGTTTGTAGGTAATAAAATAAAGTGTATAAATAGTTAAGAAAGTCTTCCGCTAGTGTTTCAGTTACGGTCACAGCTTTTTATTATTACGCTTTTTATACTTTTACTCTTCGCGTAATAATCGGAAAAAGTTTATTCTCATTTTTAAAAATGAACTGCTGTGATTGTAACTGCGCTTAATATCATAATTAATGTTAACAATACCGGTACGTAACGGGTTGTTACACAATCAGACATGAAAAAAAGCATATTGGAAGATGGGATAAGGGATTAAAGTTCCACGAATATCTGCTCTATTAAAATCTGAGCTTATTTTGGATTGCAACTAGTGGCGTTGAAGTGGCCTCACACATGCCATCCATGTCGCAATTCCACTTGCACTTGTAAAAATAAAAAGTTTGATTGGAATTTTATATGAGTTCGTACTCAAACTTTTGAAAATGATTTTAATAGCACACCTCCCAAATGGTATGCATTTGCCAATGCTTGGTAAAATCTTAATGGTAGAAAAGCATCCCTCGGTCAGCAATACTAAGAACTTTATAGAAATGTCCTGTTATACAAGAAAGTTTAATGCTCGTGCAAAGCATACAAACACAGGTAACATGTTGCCATATTTTTTTTCAGAATATAAAATGCTTATACAACATTGTTGGCAAATTCTGCAGCTCTCTGCCTCATCATCCCCATCACAGCAGCTCTTCTACGTGAATCAGACTATTGCTGCAACCTCCTTAAATGTTCTTTTAAATCTCTGTTTAACTCAAAAAGAAAATGTTATACATACATAATCTATAAACAGAGTAACTTGAGTAAATGGCCATGCCTGACCCACAAACCTGCAACGTGGTACATGGCACTTGGATTCTTTGCAAGCACGGGCATGAAGTTGAAGCAAATACCACATTTTCTTGCATGGAACACAACCTATGGAAGCACATTTTTTTTTGCACTGTTTCCCATGACGGAAAAGGCTCTTCAACTTGCGACAATTTGGATATTGGCAAGAGCGACATTGGGATGCATGCACAAGAAGACTAAGCATTTCTCGTGACTGTAAATTACGAAATACACTTATATCAGATCTTATATAGAAAGTTGCAATATCATGTCGTAACTATAAAGAATTTAATAATAATTGAAGTATCATCACATGTAATAATACAATGAACCCCGCACCTGCCCTCCCCCATTTTTGTTTAGTTTTTATTTTTTATCGGTCCAATGGTAATTATCATAAAAAATTCAACAAAGTTAACATTGACTGCCGACTACCTAGGTGATACAACTTTTTTTGTTGCTGCTGTTGTCATTGATAATCATCAAATATATGAACCTTAACAACATCATGTTCTGCATATATATGAAATTCAAGAAAAATTCCTAGTTCTTATGCTCAAATTCACATTATATAATTTTATATGTTTTACATGTTAGAAAATATAAATGGAAGCAACTCTTTTTCATGCTCAAATTTCAAAACATATGAATCAATTACTGCTTTAATTGACATGCAATATAACCGAGTGAGATACAGGCAGGGTAATTGAAATGGACATGTACAGGAACAAATAAAATTTTATACAATACCTGTGGTACTCGAAGTTGCCTTGCTTCTTTGGTCTGAGCGTCGCGATCTACTATTGAAGGATGATTTGTCAACTTATGAGGATGACTAGTACCTCCTCCATCCTTTTGGTAACAGGCATTGCATACATCATACTCGGGGCAAGCTTCACAATGCCAACCTTGACCAGTTTCTATGTCAAGACTGCATATATTACATGTTATAACAAATGCCGGTGCAGTTGGATTATGATGATAGAGAACCATCGTTGAGGAATGCTTGGCCCGTCTTAGCGTGTCATATTGATAATGATTTCCCTGGCATAGACTCAGAAATGCCTGTCTAGTTTCAAAGAATTCACTCTCAAGATTCTCGTCTTTGTCCTTTGTATCATCAGGCACATCAGCAATTTCAACCTGCAAGAAGACACACGTTACTAAAAAAATTCCAAATCCATTTTTTCTAATTGACTGCTACCACAAGAATACATCAGGTCAAATTTTGAACTCCATAATTTATCTAACACCTTAGTTCCTGAAAAGTAGAAATTATGCAGATACAAAGGTGATTGACTGCCAAGGGCTAACCAATTTCCAAACAACAATACATAAGAGATGAACTGGATCATAATCAATCACTTTACATGTCAACAATAAATATGACTGCTTACTCACAGGATAAAGGGTGTGTTTCTCCCTCTGATTAATAGGATGTTGTTCTCTCTCTTCACGCTTTAGTTCTGCTTCATAACACCTAAGAGAACATAAATATAATGTTATCAATATACTAAATATCTTTAAATATAGGAGAAAAAAAGTAAAACAGAGTGTGTTTGTGTGACAAGCAAAGTTGATTGGTTGAGTTTGTGTTTGTCACGCTTTATCAATATACTAAATATCTTCTAATGGCATGAGGGTGCATGTAAGAGATGTAATATAAAACCATTCTTCACAAACAACTAAAGCTTTTAAGAAAGTTGGTGCATGACAAAGATAATTTCTACCATAGGCTATAATTAAAGCAATAGTGTGATAATATATTAAGGATTTCTCAAATTCTCATCATTAAATCAAACTTAATGTTGATCAACATTAATGTCAGCCTTGGAGTGGACAGAGAAAATTACACAGCAATTCAAGACTCCTTATCTCTTTTGTTGGAGAAGACACAATTTAGATAAAGTGAGATTTTTTTGTAATAAAAAGATAAAAGTGTGATAATATATTTTTAACACATTTCAATTGACATATTTCATGACAATACAAGAAGATTGAAGAATCCTTACTTGTCACAAATCTGAAAATTCTTGCACCGGTTGCAAACCCAACGGTTGCCAGACACCATTAGAATACAACAATGAGTGCATGCATGCTGCAAAGTAATAAAAGTGATGAAGTAGAGTATCGTCTCCACAGGGATTGTAGACCAAGTACTACAATAACCAGTCCCCTTAAGTTGAATAAATCCAAATGGGTGTGACAAATATTATTGATTAATGAAAAAAATAAAACTAAAAGTAAAAACGTATTTTTGGGTTTTTCTTGAGAAAGAGATGAAGAGAGATTGAATTATAAGAGATGTAAAAAATATTTGAGAAAATATTGCAGTAAGAGGACAAACACCTTTCCGATCCCCACCTTGTAATCTGAATCAACGTTTACATTCGATTTACCCATTGATCAAACGATTCACCATCTTTTATTTGATTGGTTAGGCCCTAATCCCTTATTGATCTTAACCTTATTAACCCTATTAGAACCCTAATCCCTTAGTAATTCCTTTTTAGGTTAAACGTATAACTCGGTGAATCTTTCACGTTTGCGGTTCATGTAGCCTATCCCTAGTGCCTACATGAACAGTTACTCTCCTTCTTGTCAGGAATTAGGATCCCAATATCCCTATTGCGAACCCTAACCCTCGCAATCCCATTAGAATGATCAGATCTAAAAGAATTATAGATGAAGCGCAAAGGAAAATAAATGCAATTAGATAAATAAACATAAACTTGATCCAAATTACAAGGGGTTCACATCAAGGGTTGTGACCTTTACCACAATAAAAGTAGATCTAGCCAACCATAGTTGTAACAGCCCGTTACGTACCTGTATTGTTAACATTGATTATGATATTAAGCGCAGTTACAATCACAGTAATTGGTTAATTAAATTACGGGCAAACTTTTTCCTTTTATCATATTCCTTTTCATAATCATAACCTTTTCCGTAATCAATTAAAACAACGCCATAATTGTAAATGCAATACGCGGAAGCATTCAGCTTAACAACACCACTAATCTTTGTTTTTATTCAACTCATTTAAACCCATCATATATTTTCTTTTCTTACCGAGTTCTAGCCCCTTTACGTTATTTACGCGTGGTTTCAAACCACGTACCATTTGGAGTTCTACCCACCAAGTTATGCCCCTTTCTTTTAGTCAAGAAAAACATGAATTTTCAAAATTTACACTGTGGTAATCGATTACCAGTGGGTGGTAATCGATTACCACCTGTCAAAAATGAGGCAGTAGCCAAATTTTGACCTCTTCTGTTCTGGTAATCGATTACCAACTTTGGGTAATCGATTACCTCACATGGTAATCGATTACCAAGCCTCAGTTATCGATTACCAGTGAAGACAGTAGCCAAATTTCGTCCCCTGTTGCATGGTAATCGATTACCATGCTTGGGTAATCGATTACTATGCAGTAAAAGTGACAGATTACAGCATTTTAAGCCCCAAAAAGGTTGTGTAACCCATCCCTAACACCTTAATACTCCACACAACACTTAAACATACTCTAATGTAGGCACTAGGCCCCTCAAACATGCATTTCCATTCATTAAAGCATCATTTACAAATCTTTAATCAAATGACCATTTTACAACACATATGGACCATTTTACAACATATTTGCCAAGGCTTCAATTACAATGAATGTGGCAATGGACAAGTCCCATGCTCACTCAAATTTACAATAGATACTAAGTCATACATATACATCAATTTGAAAGACTTAACAAGTAGTCATGAACATACAAGCATGGCATTTTCAACATGCACAAGTTCATGGCCTAAGTCTAAAGCATAAAACATATGCAAGATGTGTCTCAACCAAGTCCTCAACATGCTGTGCCTCCAATATGCACCCCATGCTCCACTCTTCCAGGCTCAACCTGACCTGAAATGATGCCCCAAAACACGGGGTGAGATATATAAATATATCTCAGTAAACCAAGGGCCCTGGAGGTTTCTCCACCCCATGGCTCACTCAATGTGCAAATATAACATCATATAATATGCAAGCAATACAATATCACCCACCAACTGGAGACAACCCAAGAACATCCACGCATGGATTCACGTTCAAGGACTCCATCATATAACTCCCGAGACAATCCTGGCGCCTCTCCCATGGTTGAGAAGACTCCATGGCAAAACCCAACCGGAACTCCTCATGAGCCCTATCCGGCGGATGTCCCCGTTTGGATCATCCTGGTGTCGCTCCCAGAGTCGACCCCATGGCACATTCCAACTGGCACTCCGTCACGAAATGATCCAGCGGATGTCCAAACTCCACACACGTCAACTGGCCAGTGACCAAACAATTTTCACAAAAATCCAAGCAATATGCATACAAGCACACAATCACACAATGACATAATCACATAATCCAACCACAACCATCCACTAGGTGTGGTGGAGCACACAAGGGCTAAACCCCAGTTCCAAAGGTTACCTCAACGCCGAGCCCATGCTCCAAACGTAAGCTCCAAGCTTACCCGCTTCCAAAGCGTCCAAAAGAGGCAACCTAGATAATCCACAACATGATTATCAATGCAATTCAAATGTAAACCATTCATTTACACAATTAATCATCATTTAAATCACCTAGGCCAAAGGCTATTTTTCCCATACCATTTTACTTCAATCTCTTTTATAGGTTAATTTACCAATCACACCATGAATCACACATTCTTTCTTCTCATTCCACTTTACCACACTATACCATCACTCAACTAAACATCATTTTCAATCATTCAACTTCCACTACATCATTTTTATATCATTTTTCCTCAATTTTCATCATAATTCGGTTTCCTCAAAAAGGTATGCCCCAAGGCTTTTCAATTCATTTTAACACTCATACTAATCATGTAATCATATTATCAACCTATACCAATGGTCCATCATTCAATTATTCAATTTCTCCACATGCCAATTTCACCAAGTTATGAATTCAACCCAAAATTTCCTAAGTTAAAAATCCCACTTTTTCACCAAAATTTATCATAGCATTTCTAGCTTTCATGCATCATTCTAAGGCATTTTCATCTAATAGCATTTTTCCATTTGAGCTCTCTATCATCACACATCTAAGATTAAAGATTCAAAGCATAATTTCTAGATCTACAAAACCAACCACAAAGATACCACAAATCTACTCACCATCAAGTGTAGGAACACCACCAAGGCTCCATCAATCCAAAGGAGATCCAAAAACTCCAAGAACATCAAATGGGTCGGATCTGAGTTTGTCCAAAACGCAGCAATGGAGGTGGTTTCATGGCTTAAGAATACCACCAATGGCTTTAGAAGGTTGTTTACAATAGATTTCAACACCAAAATCAAAGGATTTGGTGAAGAATTGAAGAAATGGTGAAGAAAAGAGAGAATGGGTGTTTTGTTCTTTCTTGAAGGGGGGGGGGGGGGGGAAGCGCGCACAGGAAGGAGAAAAGGAGGAAACAAAGAAGAAAAATATGTGGGGCTAAGTGACTTCGGTCACACGGGTCCCACACGCGATCTAACTTTAATCCCGATAAAAATTATGATCACAAATTCTTAATCTACATATTTTTCCAGTCTATGACATATTTTTCTTTCCTCAAAATACTCATAAAAATTTCACACTTATCGGTACACTCATACCGCAGTATCTTTCACTTAAAAAGTCACTATTCATCATTTTTTCACAATTTTGCCTACTCACTCAATTTTCCGTCCTGATTCCATTTCCAGCATTATTTTTGTCATATTAAATCTCTAACTCCATTTTTCATGCCTCGGTTTACGTTTTTGGCAAATTACCATTTTGCCCTTTTGCCCTTTTTGGCCATATTTTCTCTGATTTTCACTAATCCTTCCCTCTTAAACCCATATTTTATCACATAATTTCACATTTAATTTTCCGAGGTGTTATATTCACCCCACCTTTTAGGAATTTTGTCCGCAAAATCAACTATGCACATATGCTAACTCGGGATACAGCCAGCGAATCTCAGTCCCCCGTACCCAAGAAGCTCCATCAGTGCGCGGAAACCCAAATAATTGTTTACATTTCTATCTTTTGGCTTTTCAGCCACATTTCACAATGGTCTTGCCTTTCAAAGGCCCAATGGGAGACTTCAAGTCCTTCCCAATCTCAATCTCAACCGGTGACACCACATGTGAACAACCGGAGCGCACCACACAGTTGTGCACTTTCTCTGCTTTACCAAGCCAATTTCTTTCACATTTCTTATTCCACATAAGACACTATTATGGGATCTCACAGCCTCTCAGCGCAATTCACCGAGTAATCATCTAATTCACGCTCACTATACTTTTTTTTTTTTTCTGAGAGAAAATCCCCATTTTGGCATTTAGCCACAACTCGCAAATACACATTTTGCTTTTCTCATGTTCTTAACCTATAACGTACCATTTCACCTCAACACTTATCTTTAACAAGCACCATTTCTGTGCTAAACGTTTGAATCCAACCCTACTGGTTTACCAACTTTCGCCAAAACACAACGGCGGATCACTTCCTCAAGACATTTAATTGGTACTCAATAGACCACATATTACAACTTATACCTTACATCGGTCATTTCAAAGCTTTCAATCACGAATCCACTTATGAATTTCATACACTACATCGGCTAATTCAAAGCCTTCATCCATGGACTCACTCATTAATTTCATGCACTAGATCATACTTACAATTTCAACTAATCATCTCCAAACTTGACACATAGGTCCACCATTGATTTCTCACATTTAAGGCAACATGCCCAAGATTTCCATTAACAACTTTTCTTTAATTACCGTTCCATACTCATGTTATCAATTCCACATGTATTTAATCCTATACACCTCACCTTCATCATCATTTCATTCCACTAGTATGCACCATTCCTAGGTTACATATCGTCTCTTTCTCATATCTGTCCCATCACATAGGGATTTTCAAAGCCTATTTATCATGCCACTAGGAATTAAATCTATCCTTGTCATTACTTTCGTAATTTCATATCGGCTATCACACCAGTCTCTCGGACTATCAAAAGTACCACTAGCACTCTCAATCATATATCATGGAACCTAGCCAAGAACAACATTAACATTGTGTATTTTCAACACATTATCACTATAATTTGCATATATCCAACTCCATCCGTAACTCTACCATCAGGGCAGAGATATCAACCTTTTATTTCACCAAATACCATTCTATTTAACAACTAGTACCACACTTTCTTACTTGACCACATCACAATTAATCACTTATTAAAATCATTGGCCACTTTGGCCACCAACTCAAAATCTTTGGCCACTTTGGCCACCAACTTAGCTTAACATCTAGCCATCACAAATCTTCCCAAAAGACTTTGACTCAATCCCTCAGTACTAATCACTCTTTTCCATTCCCTTCACATAGGGTGATAATCCAACAATTCATTTCACAATTTCCGTAAAGTCATAATTCCATACTACCACACTTGGTATACACTTATGCGCATTTCCGAATGCTCAATTTCATAATTCAAACTACCATCTCATGGCACCTCGCACATTTCATCATATTAGGCATATTACTGTCCACTTAAAGTTATCCAAATTCACCTCTTGCATTCCACACAAGATACAATCCTCTAATGTAATGGGTAAGAACATCCTTAGGTTTAACCCCTCGAGCTCTTGCTGTCCTAAGGGCCCCAGGTGCAATGCCCCACCAATCAGAGAATCTGTCCTTATAATTCACGCAAGAAGAGGTAACATGCCAACGGCTGTACTAACAGTCCCACTAACACAAGGTTCTACCTCACACTACATTACTTATATAAGATAATAATAATCTCCGGGAACATAATCCATACGGAGATAGCCATATACTCAGGGCATATAAGCCACACAAAGATAAACACATTCTCATCAAATCCGTACATAACGGCAAACAGAGTCCTATATAGATACCTAATGGTATACTAGATATATCCTACTTTTGCACCATGCACTATAATTTTCCAATATGGTTCTTTTCTCAACATTCTACTCATCACTTGACTAGTCATTAGTCTAGTCCATAGCATAATCATCCTCAGATGATTCCATCATCTTTCTCATATTTTGACACCAAATTCTCAACTCTTAATAGTACCCATATTTGGTACAGTCCTAATCCATTGTCCATCATGACTCATAGCAACCATGCTCAACACTGTGGAAGATCCGCTTCCTTAACATAGCATCACTTTACTCTCAATATTTCACTATGACACCAAGGGTGCCCTCACTTAACAGTCCATGCATTCAGCGCATCAGGACCACCAGATACATTATCAACTTCGAGCAGTGCTCGCCTGGGACTTCCAAGAGCAACACCTCTTAGGATTCAATTCACAAGGGAAACCCAGGACAATTTCAATTGTCACATTATTATCAACATGTGTGCCATGGTATAACTTGCACACCGGGACTCCATCATGAATCCCATAACAAATTGAGCGTCCAATGACACTCCAAAGAGACAATCTCTTCTACATTTCCCATCATAGGGAATTTCACTCACATCATTGTTCTTTTACCAAAAAATAATTTTTCTAGTTTATTACAACACACATATAAATTTAGGCACCCCGGCCTTCACAAAACATATATATATATATATATATATATGCACATATACACACTAGCACTTATCCATCAAAGGATTACTATCCCCATATAATTAAGCCACATCCTCCCATTTGCAATGCTCCACAACATTATGGAAGCATATTCGTACCATTAATACACCACCTCAGTTATATTCTCTCACCTCACATCCGTCAAGTCCAACCATCAATATATTATGAACCCTCATACTTTCAATCAAATTCATTCAATGCCTTACATGGCAATTTCCTCAACTTCTTATATTTTACTTTCTATTCATATGATATCCTCACTTACATTCAGCCAATCACCAAATCATCATGGACTAAAGTCCCAATTTTCAACATTGAATTATCCATCACATCATTTCCATAGTTCCCATAAGTTACTCACAATCCTCAATCCAAAATTTGAAATTTCAATTTACTTCTACATCCAAGCATATCAAGTCATCCATGTACATGCCCTCATCAAGGGTCTTATAACCTTATACTTTACCCTAAGGTATCCAATATTACATATATAAACACTCATATCCAAGTTTTCACAAATTAATAGGAGTTCCAATCCCCTACCATAGCAAGTTTATAGCACCAATTCCACATATACTAAATTGTTCTAACTCCCATACATTTAGGAAAGACTACCAACATCAACATACCAACATCCACTCAAATCAATCCTTTTACTAACCACAAGACCACACATTCCACTATGGTAGCATTCTACCCAAAGTGGTTAAAAATCTTATATCAATTCATTCTCACTAAGTCCTCAATGACAGTATCACAATTTATTCTCTCTAAGTCCTCAATTATACCAATTTCACTTACTAACATATCCATTCGTGGAGCAGCCATCACTGCACCCACCACCTTAGCCTAAGGACTGGCATTGGTGCTCCAGGGTTGTCACGAAGGCATCTTATACTGACCACACATTGAACACGAAGAAATGGGTTGATCAGGCCCAAACTAAGGAATCACATGTGTAGCAGTCAATAAGTGTCTACGTACAACTATACAGCACTCACCTCAATTACACAATCATCAGAGTTCCCTAAAGAAACTGCTTTGATACCATAAAATGTAACAGCCCGTTACGTACCGGTATTGTTAACATTGATTATGATATTAAGCACAGTTACAATCACAGTCATTGGTTTAATTAAATTACGGGCAAACTTTTTCCTTTTATCATATTCCTTTTCATAACCATAACCTTTTCCGTAATCAATTAAAACAACGCCATAATTGTAAATGCAATACGCGGAAGCATTCAGCTTAACAACACCACTAATCTTTGTTTTTATTCAACTCATTTAAACCCATCATATATTTTCTTTTCTTACCGAGTTCTAGCCCCTTTACGTTATTTACGCGTGGTTTCAAACCACGTACCATTTGGAGTTCTACCCACCAAGTTATGCCCCTTTCTTTTAGTCAAGAAAAACATGAATTTTCAAAATTTTCACTGTGGTAATCGATGACCAGTGGGTGGTAATCGATTACCACCTGTCAAAAATGAGGCAGTAGCCAAATTTTGACATCCTCTGTTCTGGTAATCGATTACCAACTTTGGGTAATCGATTACCTTACATGGTAATCGATTACCAAGCCTCAGTAATCGATTACCAGTGAAGACAGTAGCCAAATTTCGTCCCCTGTTGCATGGTAATCGATTACCATGCTTGGGTAATCGATTACTATGCAGTAACAGTGACAGATTACAGCATTTTAAGCCCCAAAAAGGTTGTGTAATCCATCCCTAACACCTTAATACTCCACACAACACTTAAACATACTCTAATGTAGGCACTAGGCCCCTCAAACATGCATTTCCATTCATTAAAGCATCATTTACAAATCTTTAATCAAATGACCATTTTACAACACATATGGACCATTTTACAACATATTTGCCAAGGCTTCAATTACAATGAATGTGGCAATGGACAAGTCCCATGCTCACTCAAATTTACAATAGATACTAAATCATACATATACATCAATTTGAAAGACTTAACAAGTAGTCATGAACATACAAGCATGGCATTTTCAACATGCACAAGTTCATGGCCTAAGTCTAAAGCATAAAACATATGCAAGATGTGTCTCAACCAAGTCCTCAACATGCTGTGCCTCCAATATGCACCCCATGCTCCACTCTTCCAGGCTCAACCTGACCTGAAATGATGCCCCAAAACACGGGGTGAGATATATAAATATATCTCAGTAAACCAAGGGCCCTGGAGGTTTCTCCACCCCATGGCTCACTCAATGTGCAAATATAACATCATATAATATGCAAGCAATACAATATCACCCACCAACTAGAGACAACCCAAGAACATCCACGCATGGATTCACGTTCAAGGACTCCATCATATAACTCCCGAGACAATCCTGGCGCCTCTCCCATGGTTGAGAAGACTCCATGGCAAAACCCAACCGGAACTCCTCATGAGCCCTATCCGGCGGATGTCCCCGTTTGGATCATCCTGGTGTCGCTCCCAGAGTCGACCCCATGGCACATTCCAACTGGCACTCCGTCACGAAATGATCCAGCGGATGTCCAAACTCCACACACGTCAACTGGCCAGTGACCAAACAATTTTCACAAAAATCCAAGCAATATGCATACAAGCACACAATCACACAATGCCATAATCACATAATCCAACCACAACCATCCACTAGGTGTGGTGGAGCACACAAGGGCTAAACCCCAGTTCCAAAGGTTACCTCAACGCCGAGCCCATGCTCCAAACGTAAGCTCCAAGCTTACCCGCTTCCAAAGCGTCCAAAAGAGGCAACCTAGATAATCCACAACATGATTATCAATGCAATTCCAATGTAAACCATTCATTTACACAATTAATCATCATTTAAATCACCTAGGCCAAAGGCTATTTTTTTCCATACCATTTTACTTCAATCTCTTTTATAGGTTAACTTACCAATTACACCATGAATCACACATTCTTTCTTCCCATTCCACTTTACCACACTATTCCATCATCCAATTAAACATCATTTTCAATCATTCAACTTCCACTACATCATTTTTATATCATTTTTCCTCAATTTTCATCATAATTCGGATTCCTCAAAAAGGTATGCCCCAAGGCTTTTCAATTCATTTTAACACTCATACTAATCATGTAATCATATTATCAACCTATACCAATGGTCCATCATTCAATTATTCAATTTCTCCACATGCCAATTTCACCAAGTTATGAATTCAACCAAAAATTTCCTAAGTTAAAAATCCCACTTTTTCACCAAAATTTATCATAGCATTTCTAGCTTTCATGCATCATTCTAAGGCATTTTCATCTAATAGCATTTTTCCATTTGAGCTCTCTATCATCACACATCTAAGATTAAAGATTCAAAACATAATTTCTAGATCTACAAAACCAACCACAAAGATACCACAAATCTACTCACCATCAAGTGTAGGAACACCACCAAGGCTCCATCAATCCAAAGGAGATCCAAAAACTCCAAAAACTCCAAGAACATCAAATGGGTCGGATCTGAGTTTGTCCAAAACGCAGCAATGGAGGTGGTTTCATGGCTTAAGAATACCACCAATGGCTTTAGAAGGTTGTTTACAATAGATTTCAACACCAAAATCAAAGGATTTGGTGAAGAATTGAAGAAATGGTGAAGAAAAGAGAGAATGGGTGTTTTGTTCTTTCTTGAAGGGGGGGGGGGGGGGGGGGGGGGAAGCGCGCACAGGAAGGAGAAAAGGAGGAAAGAAAGAAGAAAAAGAGGTGGGGCTAAGTGACTTCGGTCACACGGGTCCCACACGCGATCTAACTTTAATCCCGATAAAAATTATGATCACAAATTCTTAATCTACATATTTTTCCAGTCCATGACATATTTTTCTTTCCTCAAAATACTCATAAAAATTTCACACTTATCGGTACACTCATACCGCAGTATCTTTCACTTAAAAAGTCACTATTCATCGCTTTTTCACAATTTTGCCTACTCACTCAATTTTCCGTCCTGATTCCATTTCCAGCATTATTTTTGTCATATTAAATCTCTAACTCCATTTTTCATGCCTCGGTTTACGTTTTTGGCAAATTACCATTTTGCCCTTTTGCCCTTTTTGGCCATATTTTCTCTGATTTTCACTAATCCTTCCCTCTTAAACCCATATTTTATCACATAATTTCACATTTAATTTTCCGAGGTGTTATAATAGTCATGACTGATCTACAAAAATAAAACATAAAACAAAAAGAAAGAAGAAGAAAAGACCTTCGAAGAACTCGAAGATCCCGAAGAACTCGAAGAACAAAGACTCATAACTTTCTATCAGAAGTGTGACTCTTTTCTTCTGAAGACCGAATTGTGAGGAATGGAGTCTCTTGAATGTGTGGAGATGGCTCCTTAAAATAGCCAGTCATTTTTTCCATTTCCCAAAACAGCCCCTCTGATTTAAAAAAAAATAACGGAAGAATTAATTACAACTTATTACGTAACGTATAACAGAAGAATTAAATTAAACTTATTACGTAATGTATAACGAAAATATTAAATTAAAATAGATTTGAATTCAAATTTTGAATTCAAATTTTGAATTCAACAGTGGCGCGATCCTCTGGCGCCTTGTTCGGTCTCTCGCACGGTCTTCCCTTCTTTGTTTTTCAAATTTTGAATTTCTTCACCTTATAACTTATAAAAATATAGAAAAATCAGTGAAAGTGTGTCTGAACATGGATTGTTAATAATTCATTAAAAATAATAACCTTTATTACTGAATTACTGTCAAATCCTTATTCTTTTTACTCTGAAATATCTATATGCTGAAGGCATATCACTAATCTAAATCTAATTTGGGGAAATGTTACCGCCGCACCTGTACAGGGACAAGTTCAAGGCTCTTTATTATATTCAAATAAAACCAAAGACTAATGTTTAAATAAAGGAAATATGTCTTATGCATTTATCTAAATCTCACAAATTCGGCGTGATTGTATAACACCTCACAATTCTAAAATAAGTAATTAAATTGTTAAGTGAGAAATTAAGTGAAGGATTACTGAAAATCCCAAAGAATAGGCCAAAATACAAAGAAAGGGAAAAACGGTAATTAGCCAACATGCAACCCTAGGAAGGTAAAAAATTGAGCAGGGGGTCTCAGACTATGAAGCACCGACACTTCAAAAACCCTGACGTGTCGTGTCCGACACTTCCCGACACTCTGACACTCCCCGACACTCCAACACGCATTATAGAAATTCAAAAAAAGGTTCAAATGTTGATTTGCGTTGAGTTTTTAGTTCCAACTATTAGATTCGTTGGATTACGATTATCATTTTATTGAGTTTAATATAAATATTTGGGATATGTTATGTTTCTTTGCAAAATTTATGAATATTATAGGTTTAGATTCATTTTTTTGTTAAATTATTGAATATTAAATATAATATATACTACATAAATTAAAAATATTATTTAATATCAAAACGTGTCCTAACGTGTCGAAATTTAACATTTTTTAGAATTAACGCGTCGGAGTGTCGTGTCGTATCGTGTCACGAGTCCCGTGTCGGTATCGGTGCTACATAGACTCTCAGATGATAAAAATAAGCCTGGAAATGAATTCAGAACGAATAATTGGGTGGATAGGCAAGTTTCAGAAAAATTAGTGAATAGTGTTTTTAGCGGGTAAAAATACCGTAGTCAGATTGCACCGTAAAACGTGCCAGTGGAATTTTGAGCTCTAGGTTTCAAATATTGATTTTAAATGGTCCATAGAAATAGAAAATATGATTTCTGATAATATTTGAGGGATTTAAGTCAAATTGTGGAAGTTTGTCAATGGAGCGCGCTGTACCTTAAAGCAGTGTTTTTCCGAACAACCGGAAAGCTCCAAATTTATCTGAAAGAGTAAAATTAAAGGATTTTGTTAAGATGAAAAATTATAATTTCTCATTAGGTTTTTAAATAGTGAATTTTAGTGATGACCGGAGGGAAATTCGGGTGAGTTTTAAATCACGTGGGATCCGGTACCCACTTAAAGTTAATTAACCACTTAAAAGACCTCTGTTAATGAGTCCCTTTTTATTTTTGGTTTATCAGATTTGGTTCCAGCTGCATTTTCAGACGGCTGGATCACATTTTTTTGCTTAACTTGTCCATTTTCTTGCTCTGTTTTAATATTTTCTGGCCTAGCTATATTCTCAGGCTCATCCATTTCCATTCCATAGGTGACAGGCTCACCAGCAACAGGCCCAGGCCCTTGCCCTTGCCCTTTATCATCTGCAATAATATCTTCATCCATTTGTTGAACTTGTTCTACCTTAACTTGTTCTGTAAACTCAGATTTAGTTGAAGTAGAATTGTCATACTTTATACGTTTTAGGGGAGGGTGGTGCAGGTCTTCCCAAGTTTCAACCACGTCACCCATTATACATGGATAAGCTTGGCACTGATCAGTAGTATCCTTGGAAGACGGTGGGTGAAGCAGGTCTTCCGAAGTTGGAGGAATAGATGAAGTAGAATTGTGACAATATTTCATACGTTTTTGCGGAGGAGGAGGGTGCAGGTCTTCCCAAGTTGATTCACAATTTGCCGAATCTGCCGCTTACGATAGTTTCTTACAGTAACACAAACAGGACAAGATGGATCCTTGCATTTTATGAAATAATGAAGCAATTTCCTGGTTTGACGACACCGAGGATATGTACACTGATGTAGCAGCAGGGTGCATTCATCTACGTGATTACATAACTCTTTTGCAATAGAACAATGGTGGCGTTCCAGGCATTGCCCTTTTGGGGCAGAACACCGTCGAGCATGAAGTAAGAATAAAAGCCACCTCTGTTGATTCCTGTATGACGAGTCTAGTTGCTCAGCTGAGCCTCTAGAAGCAGCTTCGTCTTGCACCGCCGCTATTCTTCTTTTTCTTTGACAAGAATCCATGTGAAGATGCTGCTCATGCTCATGTGAGTTATTCCCAGGACTGCTCATGTATGTGATCAACGAACTATAACAGAAAGAAAAAAAGTAAGGAAAAGGAGAAGAAAGAATAACAAAAACACGGACGGAATGAAAGGAATGATAATTAATCAAGAAATAGGATTATAACCTACGAATCGAGATTACCTGATCTCCACCGTAACACCCCCAAATTTCTAACAATTTATAAAACATTCTTATAATAAATAATTGTCAAAATTCATGTTTTATACAATTATGATACTAAAAAAATATAACTACCTAAAGATTAAGACACACCCAATAAAATTGCATACACAACAAATCTACAACTGCCTAGGGATTAAGATTACGTATAAGGATTATACCCAAATTTCATATAAAAGAGATAACCTACAAAATCTAGCGATTAGAATTACATTACCAAATTTCACATGAAATATAATCTAAAAATACATAGGGATTAGGATTACATATACCAAATTACATATAAATATAACCTATAACTCTCTAGGGATTAGGATTACAATTAATTAATTCCAAAGAAAATTATAACCTAAGAGAACCTATAGATTAGGATTACCCAATAAAAGTTTCATGCACAACAAATCTACAACTAACAAATCTACAACCACCTAGAAATTAGGATTACCCAATAAAAGTTTCATACACAACAATTCTACAACCACCTAGAAATTAGGATTACCCAATAAAAGTTTCATATACAACAAACCTACAACCACCTAGATTAGGATTACTTGGTCTCCGTGTTGGCTACCTTTTAGAAAAAAAGTGATTGGTGGAAGAAAAATAGTTGGTAACCAAAGAAAAATAATAATAAAATAAAAGTTTGAAGTAAGAATAGATAAAGTAGAGGAGAAGAGAAATGGAGAAATGGAGAAATGCTAAGGATTGGAAAATGGTTTTGAGTATATGTAACTGAACCAAGAAGAGGACACAAACAT